>JAJIBD010012602.1:0-41621 GCA_021461705.1 Cryptotis parvus | reverse complement strand
AAAAGAAATTTTAAGGGCTGGACAGATAGTACAGAGGTTAAGATGTTTGCTTTGCATATAGCCAATTCCAGTTTGATCCCCAGAACCACATATGGCACATATGGTTCCCTGAGCATCTTCAGGAGTAATCCCAGGAGTAAGCCAGGTGGGGAGAGAGAGAGAGAGAGAGAGAGAGAGAGAGAGAGAGAGAGAGAGAGAGAGAGAGAGAGATTTTTAAACCCACTATATTTTGTTTAGTGGAGCATTATTGCCCTCTAGTGATAGAAAGGAAAGAAATGTAGAGAAGGCTGGAAAATAACCAAGTCTGAAAAGGAAACAGTTCCTATTTGGGGGTTCTCTTTGCACCCTAACAGATTATAACAGATTTCACTATGACTATGGGTATAGAATAACCCTGGGTTATATAATTATACCTGAGTTACTCTCTATCATGGGAAATAAACTGTCATACTTTTCAACTTTATTCTTTTTTCTTTTTCTTTTTGTTTTTGGGTCACACCTGGCAAATCTCAGGGGTTACTCCTGGTTCTGCACTCAGAAATTAATCCTAGAGGTGCTCTGGGAACCAATAGGATGCCAGGAATCAAACCTAGGTCAGTCACATGCAAGGTAAACGCCCTCCCCGCTATACTCATCGCTCTAGCCCCAAGTTGGGAATTTTGAATGCCATTTTTTCAGTCATTCGCTCCAGTGTGGGCTAGAGGAAGATTTCCTACTGCAATAAATCCACCAAACTTTATCCATTCCTATAATTGGGGAAATGAAGTGCATGCTATCTCATCTCCTGTTTCTCTAGTTAAATTGCTTTAGACACAAATATTTTAGATAAGATAAAGGTACAACACTTGCAAAGAGCCATGCTTCTCTCTACATTTATTCAAGAATGTTGTCCAAAGCATTTGAACATATTTCTGAAGTGCCGTCTGGAAAGAAATCTGGTGGAAATAATAACTGGCCATACTTTCAAGAGCTCTTACCACATTTCAAAACTGGTGTTACCAATCTTATGCACTCTTTCAGGTGACCATGGGGTGTCAGGAATCAAATTGGGGCCCACACATGCAAGACATGTGCCCCGACCTCTGCTTGCAGCCCAGCCTTCGGAAGAGAAGCCTTAGAATGCTCTGCGATTCCCACATGCCCTTTCCTCTGCTGAAGTAACTGCAAAGCAACATGTCCAAAGGCAACTTTGTTCAGCCCAGACCCTTATCTTTGCAGCCTATGTTTCTGTGCAGGCCGCTCTGGGGAAACTCCTGGATACAGCTCTCTGGCCCATCTGCTTGTTCCACCGCTCTTGCCGGAACTGCATGCAGGTGACCTGCTTGAACTCTGGAACAATTTTAGAGTAGACATAGCAACAAGATCATTCAGAATGAGTATTCTTTGAAGAACACTTTTTTTTTTGCTTTTTGGGTCACACCCGGCAATGCTCAGGGTTTCCTCCTGGCTCTGCACTCAGGAATTACTCCTGGCAGTGCTCGGGGGACCATATGGGATGCCGGATATCGAACCCGGCCGGCATGGGCCGGCCACATGCAAGGCAAATGCCCTACCCGCTGGGCTATCGCTCCGGCCCCTGAAGAACATTTCAAAACTGACAATGAGCCAGAATGTCCAGGAAGAGTAAAACCTCTCTCTGACCATCCAAGAGGCCATTATTCAACAGGAACTCCCAGACAGGCAGGAAAGATATTGGGCTGCTCTCCACTTTGGAGAAGGCCACAGGAAAGAAGGGAGGGAGGGAGGGAAGAGGGAGAGAGGGAGGGAAGAGGGAGGGAGAGAGGGAGGGAAGAGGGAGGGAGGGAGGCAGGGAGGGGGGAGGGAGGAGGCAAGAAGAGGGAGGGAGGAGGGAGGGAGGGAGGGGGGGAGGGAGGGAAGGAAGGAAGGAAGGAAGGAAGGAAGGAAGGAAAGGAAGGAAGGAAGGAAGGAAGGAAGGAAGGAAGGAAGGAAGGAAGGAAGGAAGGAAGGAAGGAAGGAAGGAAGGAAGGAAGGAAGGAAGGGAAGGAAGGAAGGGAAGGAAGGAAGGAAGGAAGGAAGGAAGGAAGGAAGGAAGGAAGGAAGGAAGGAAGGAAGGAAGGAAGGAAGGAAGGAAGGAAGGAAGGAAGGAAGGGAGGGAGGAAGGGAAATTCCCTTTCTTCCAAAGACACCTCGGTCTCTAGGGAAAATTACTCACTTCCTCTGAAGCAACTTTTTATCTCACCCTATATAAAGAAACTAAAAGGACTGAGCTTCATCAAGGCAGTTATGTTGGGTTTTTGGGAGGGGTTTTGTTTTTGTTTTTTTGTTTTCTTAATCAAGGCAGTTCTTAAGGTCTAGTTCATGTGTCCTCCCAGCAGTGTACACCTCCTTACCCTATATTTACCTAAGAGGATCCACAAAGCGTCTTCTCGGAACAAAGGACTGTTTAAGAGTCACTAAGGGGCAGCTGTGTGTCTGGGCGCCTTCCACATCCACAGGCTAACAGAAGGGGCTTGAAGCACTAATTACCACAACACTGCTGGCAGGTTCCCCAGGGAATATTCCTAACCCCAGGGCTCAGGGTTCATGTCTGTAGTTGGAAGATTAAATCCCCAACTAGGGCAGATCCATTCTGGTGTGGGAAGGCTTCAGTTGCTACGTTTCTATAAACTTCATCCTCCCTATCACACAGTTCCTTTGTCCATGACCCATATGGGCAATAATGGGGCTTGTCCAAAGGCAAATGAAGAAGAGCACTGGACCTTAGTAGGAAGTGCGCCACTGAGGGGGCGGGGGGGTAAGTGGAGAGGGGACAGGGGGCAGGAGGGAGGGAATGGGAAAGGTCATGGAAGGGATCACAGTGACAATGATAGACGGTAGTAGTGACAAAGTGACAATGACAGTCGTCTGGACTACAACTCGTAGTACACTGACATGCATGGTCTCCTACAGGCAACAATATTGTAAACCACAGTGCCTAAAAAGGGGGAAAAGAGAATAATGGGGATGGAAAAGAAACTGGGAACATTGGTGGCAGGAAGTAAGACACTGGTGAAGGCACTGTTGCTGAAACACTGATCTCTTGAAACTCAAGAATAACTTTATACCTTTGCAATTCATGGTGATTCAACCAGAATTTAAAAATAAATATGGGGAGTCTGGTGGACCCGCCCAGGAGCCGCCCGGGAACCAGTATGCAGAGCTGCGCAAGCGGCTGGGGAGACTGGAGCCGGCTCGCGCCGAGCCCAGCTGACGATGGGATCCCGAGGAGGGCAGATGGGTTTTTGGGTGTTGGCCCATCGCCTCTGGGGGTCCCAGAAGCAGCCGGATGAAACTTCGCCCATCACACTAGCCACCATCTTCGCTGTCCGGATGCTGAGAAACTGACCCACGACCAGATCAACTGAGCAAAACCAGTTCGAGCCCAGGTAGGCGGCTCCCAGAAGCGGGAATCACTGGGAATTCGCCAGATGGAGTCAGGGTTAAGCCACTCCCCCCCTCCATTTTGTCGAGTCTGGTGGACCCGCCCAGGAGCCGCCCGGGAACCAGTATGCAGAGCTGCGCAAGCGGCTGGGGAGACTGGAGCCCAGCCGGCGCCGAGCCCAGCTGACGATGGGATCCCAAGGAGGGGGCAGATGGGTTTTGGGTGTTGGCCCATCGCCTCTGGGGGGTCCCGGAAGCAGCCGGATGAAACTCGCCCATCACACTAGCCACCATCTTCGCTGTCCAGACGCTGAGAAAATGCCTCACGACCAGATCAACAGAGCAAGACCAGTTCGAGCCCAGATCGCGCGGCCACTTGCTGCCGCGGGGTCCACTAAAATAGTGAAACAGTAATGTCTTTTAATGCACTGTATTCCACGAAGAGCAGGGAAAGTTTATCGGGAAGGAGATATAAAGACGAAAAGAAATGACATACAGAATCTGCCAAGTAGTTGAGGTGTGGGAGGGGAGGGAGGTGGGGACATTGGTGATGGTAGATGGGTTTGGGTGGAGGGATGGGTGTTGGAACACTGTAGATCCAAAACTCTACATGAGCATCTTTCAATTGTATGTCTAAAATGGTGTAATAATATTTGGGGGAAAATAATAAAATTAAATTAAAAAAAATAAAAAATAAAAATAAATATGGGGCTTGCTGAAGAGACTAAATGGTGGACACAGAAACCAGCATCTTGGTACGGCTGAGAGGGGTTCTATTCCCAGAATCCCACATGGTTCTGAGTCCTGCTGGGAGTGATCCCTGAATGCAGAACCAAGAGTAATCCCAGATCACCTTCTTGTTTTGGTTTTTGAGTGTGGTTCAAAATCCAAAAGAAATAAAATGCTGTGTTTTAAGAGCACCTCTCCGCATATAGCCCTTTTATATCAGATCCCCAAAAGCACATCTTTGTATTCAGAAAGGTGCATCTACTTCCCCTGAGGTCCCTGTCACTGTTTTTCTGATTTTAATTTTTCAACTGCCTGATCACCAAAGCAAAACCATAAGCCACCGTCTATGCAAAAAGTAAAGCTGTGGAAGGGCCTCAGATATAGCCCAGTGGTTGAGCACTTGCCTAACACGTATGAAGCCCTGGGCTTAAAAATAAATAAAGATACAGATCCCTCTGCAATTCGTCACATTATGAATTTTCCTCACTGAAAACCCTACTCCCCAAGGGATTTCTCTTCACCCCTGTCCTAGGAAAAAGTGTGCCCATCAGGCAGATCGATTTAGAAAGCAGACCCTATGACTGCCCAATATAGAACTGCATCTGCTTGTGTCTGACAATTACAGCTATAGCCTGTTACTGCGGAAACCCATTACCCCTAGGGACCCTGGGAGGGACCCATAAGAGCATCTCCTCCTAGTCATCTTCACCTTCTGAAGGCGACCATCACTGGGCTCGTCTGATGTCCCCATTCACTAATACATTCCTTATTCTCAGAGTGAAGGGAAAAGCTCCTGAACAACTTTGACGGCCAGTGGTCTCAGCAGAAGTCCTCTAGAAAACATAACTGGAGGTAAGCATTGGAATCTGGCACTCAGCAAGCAGCATGTGCGCACATGCAGAAGGGAGGAAAAGTGAGACAGGACGTTAGTATTGCGAGAATGACCCAGACAGGAAATCAGTTTTGCTGTGGATTCCCATTTTCCTAGGGGATCGATCAGTGTTCTAGGGCCAGGGAAATAGCCCGAAAGGTTGGCTACCTTGGCTGCTTGATCGCAAGTTCTATCCCTGGTCACTGCGTGCCAGCTCCCCAGCACCTTTAAGTGTTGCCCTGGAAGGCTGAGGTGGCCCAGACACCCCCACTCGCAGCCCAGGCCAGCACTGAAGCATTCCAGCCTTTCCAGCCCAAGTGGCTGATATTGCCTGAGTGCCTGTGCCCATTGAAGAGTGGTTAGCGGCCCCTCACATCCAAAGAGAAGAATCAAGGTTCTAAACTTTCCTTTTTGAATGGTTTTATCAATAAAGGAAAAAGGGGGTGTAGAATTAATATGGGGAAGGTTCAAGGCAAAGAACCCTGTGCTTTACACCTCCCAACCCTTTCCTTCATCAAGAATTAGTGAATAGCAATAGCCAGAACCTGGAAACAACCAGTATGCCCGAGAACCAATGACTGGATAAAGAAACTGTGGCACATCTCCACAATGGAATACTATGCAGCTGTCAGGAAAAATGAAGTTATGAAATGTGCCTATAAATGGATGGACATGGAAAGGATTATGTTGAGTGAAATTAGTCAGAAGGAAAGAGAGAGAGACATAGAATGACTGCATTTATTTGCATGACATAAATAAATCAGGTGTCTTACCAAAAGTGGAAATTACTGCAAACGTGAGGGAGCCAGAGGTTACGTAAGACAGAGAAGGGAACATGTGTGAATAAATGTCGAAAGGGATGATACCAACATAGATCACTTGATCACTTGAATCCCATTATTCATCGATTTGCTCGAGCGGGCGCCAGTAGCATTTCCATTGGACCCTATCACGTGCCAATGTAGCCCAATGGCATCTTGTTGATTCAGGAATATGAAGAGCCTCAAATCATTCCTTCAGGGTCTTGACAAGGAAGTCTGACCATCTTGTAGGTGGGCGGCCACGTGATCTTTTGACATCCCGTGGGATCCAGTCAGTAATGGCTCTAGTCCAGCAGTTGTCTCCAAATCGCATTACATGTCCAGCCCATCTGATTTTCGATGCCTTGAAAACGAGACAGCATCGCTGATTCTGGAATAGCAGCGGAGGTCAGAACTCCAGATTCCTTCTCTCACTTGAGGCGTGATATTCCATGCATAGCTCTTTTGATTCCTCTCTGGGAGACCCGAATAGCATTCTCATCCTGCTTTCGTAGGGCCCAGGTCTCTGAGGCATATGTTAATGTAGGGAGAACGTCAAAGAGATGTGTCCGGAGGTGGAGGTTCTTTGTCCTTTTAGCTATTTCTTCGATGCCTTTGAAGGCATTCCATGCTGCTCTCTTCCTCCTGCGCAGCTCAGGTTTTAGGTCGTTCATCATGTTTATTTCTCTTTAAGAAGAGAACTCCCAGTCAGGGGTTGACCATTCCCCCTCCATTTTGTCGGGCCTGGTGGCCCTGCCCAGGAGCTGCCCTGGGGTGACCAGCCATAGCATGCGGGCCTCAGGCGCGCCTGGGGAAGCTGGAACTCTGCTTTCCCCCGGCTAAGCTGACCATGGGGCTCTAGGGAGGGCAGAAGGGTTTTGGGAGTGGGCCCATCACCTCCGGGGGTCCCAGAAGCAGCCAGATGAGACCCGCCCACCACACTAGCTGCCACCTTTGCTGTCCGGATGCTGGAATACTACCTCATGACCAGATTAACAGAGCAAAACCAGTTCGAGCCCAGGGTCGCGACGGCACGCCATGGGCCGCACGGTCCATCAAAATAGTGGAAACAGTAATGTCCTTTAATCCACTGCATTCCACGATGTGCAGGAAAGTTTGGCAGGAGGGAGAGATAGAGAGGAGAGAAAAGACATACAGAACCCGCCAAGTGGTTGAGGTGTGGGAGGGGGAGGGAGGTGGGGACATTGGTGATGGGAGATGGGTTTGGGTGGAGGGTTCGGTGTTGGAACGCTGTGGAACCAGAACTCTGCATGAGCATCTTGCAATTGTATATCTAAAATGGTGTAATAAAATTTGGGGGAAATAAATTTAAAAAAAAAAAAGAAGAGAACTCCCAGAACGACCAACTGCAACTCTTTGGCACCATTGCAGCAACATGGGAAGATACCATCATTGACGACATCGATGAAGAATACAACCTACTGGTTCAGTACCTCCATGATTGTGCGAAGAATGCTGAGAGAAAAGACACAAAAAAGGACGCTTGTCTTCAGAAACTCTAGAGCTCATTCTCCAACGTGGCAAGGCACGAGCCTCAGGAGACCAAATGCTAACAACCAAGCTTGCTAAATGGTTCAGAGATCGATAAAAGAAGACCTCAAAGACAGAAGAGCAGAAATACTGGAAGATGCAGCAGAAGCCGGAAAAGCATTCGCACCGCCCACCTGTCCTTCGCCAACTATAAGACCAAGATGACAGCCCTCCAACGCCCTGATAGATCTATCACATCTTCCAGAAAGGCAATGGAGAAGATTATCCAGGACTTCTACTCAAATCTCTTCGATAGCCACATCCATCTGCCCACATACCAAATTCCATAGGATGGATATGTCATTCCCAATGTTCTCCCTTCTGAAATCCGACATGCCATCTCGTCGGTAAAGAAGGGAACAGCACCAGGCCCAGACAAAGTCAGACCCGAACACCTGAAGAATCTGCCATCGGTACTCATCAATACACTAGCTCGGCTCTTCACACGCTACCTGTCTGAATGCAAGGTGCCCTCCCAATGGAAAACCAGCAGGACAGTTCTACTGTTCAAGGGAGACATTCACAACATCGGCAACTATCGCCCCATCTGCCTATTGTCCGTCATCTACAAGCTGTTTACACGAGTCATCCTGAACAGGATTAGCAGAACACTAAATGAAGGACAACCATGCGAGCAAGCAGGCTTCCGGAAAGGATTCAGCACAATCGACCATATCCACACAGTAACCAAGCTCATCGAGGTTTGTAGGGGAGTGCAAGATGCCGCTCTGTCTCACGTTCATTGATTTACAGAAAGCCTTTGATTCTGTGGAGACTGAAGCGGTCATCGAAGCCCTAGCCAAGCAGGGTGTTCAAACCCAATACATCAAGATCCTTCGTGAGCTGTATTACGGATTCACCACCAGGATCTCACCATTCCACAAAGAAGTGATCATTAATGTCAAAAGAGGGGTTCGACAGGGTGATACCATTTCACCAAAACTCTTCAGCGCCACCCTCGAGAACATCATGCAACAATTAGAATGGGAAGGAATGGGAGTGAAGATAGATGGTCGGCAACTACACCACCTCTACTTTGCTGATGACATCGTTCTAATAACACAAAACATTAGCCAAGCGGCACAAATGCTGGCTGACTTCGACCGAGAATGTAGAAAGATAGGTCTACAGCTGAATCTAAAGAAAACCATGTTTTATGAAAAATGAACTAGTTCCAGAGGCCCCATTCACTCTCAATGGAACAAACCAACATAGAACTGAGCATAAATACAGGGAAAAAATGCACATGATGGCTTCTAAGTGTATGTAGTGCAACCCACAATGTGTCAGAGAAGGAAAAGAGAGAGAGGGAGAGAGAAAAGAGATAAAGAATCTGTCATTTAGGCAGGCTATGGGAGGGGGAGGGAATTGGGAACATTGGTGGTAGGAAATGGGCACTGGTGGAGGGCGGGTGCTGGAACACTATGTGACCGAAACCTCCAAACATGAACAATGTTGTAATTGTATATCTCACGGTGGAATAATAAACTGTTTAATTTAAAAAAAAATGGGTAAAAAAAAAGAATTAGTGAATAAGACCAGAGTACAGGATTAAGACTCTTGCACGCAGCTGACCTGGATTCAATCCCTGGCACCCCACATGGTCGCCTCGAGCTCCACCTGGCAGTGCTGGAGGACCGTATATGGTGCCAGGGTGTCCTGAGTGCAGAGCCGGAAGTGCGCCCTGAGCACTGCTGGGTGTGGCCCAAGTGGGAGAGTTCTACAGTGAACAAATGTTAATGCACCTCCAAAAATAGTTTATTATTGACCTTTTTGGGCTGTCCTACTCACTGTATCACCCAGCCCCAATATAGATTTTTTAAGAACATGTTTTTAAAAAACTGTTTTTGGCAATGTCAGTTTACAAGATTGTTATGTATTAGGGGTACTGTCTCACACCTTTTAAAATGTCGCCACATCTATCACCCACCCCCACCTCTCAGGCACCAATAGCCTTCCACCCCTTCCTCCGTGGGTCCCTCTCCTGTTCCTTGTCTAGTAATTTCAGAATCCAAAAGTTAATTTGCTTTTACCCTGACTATGTCGCCCATGAGTGAAATAACTCAATATTTATCTGTTTCACTTAGCTTGACAATCTCGTTTGATTCTGGAAAAAAAGGCAAAAATGTCACTTCCTAAGAGCTGAGTAGTGTCCATGTCACATACGACATACTCCTCTGATGTTAGCTGTGGGTTTGCAACATATGTTCCTTTGACGCCCCTTTTGTTGTGCGCTTTCCTGGGGGAAAACATGTTTTTATCAAATATATTGTCTGCATCTACGGAAAGGATCTTTAGACTTTTATCTCGCCTTTTGCTGGTGTAGTAGATGACATTGTTTTATGCTGAACCCCTGGTATAAACCCCACTTGGTCATGATATATGACCCTTTAAGATATTGCTGAATTCAGCCAAGAGCCTGGGGAGGGTCTTTCCATCTACCTTCGGCAGGGATACTGGTCTGGATTCCTTTCATGTGTGCTGTTCTGGAATGCTTTCAGTACTTCAATTTTAAGAATAAACAATAGGCCACCTTTGAAAGTTTGGTAGCATTAACCAGGTTATCCAATTTTGTGGCAAGGAGAGTTGGGGAAATATAATTTGTATATCACTAGCCCAATCTATAAGCCATTTTTTTTTTTTTTGCTTTTTGGGTCACACCCAGCAATGCTCAGGGGCTACTCCTGGCTCTGCACTCAGGAATTACTCCTGGCGGTGCTCGGGGACCATATGGGATGCCGGGATCGAACCCACGCCCGGCATGAGCCGGCCGTGTGCAAGGCAAATGCCCTACCCGCTGGGCTATCGCCTCCGGCCCCCATAAGCCATTTTAAATTACAATGTATTTGTTGTTCTCCAAGTAAAATAAACTCTATGCAAGATTATCAACTCCTACAACAAAAAATATAACCCCAAACGATAAGCAAATGAAAGCGAAAGGCACAACACTGGGTCTATTTTATTCCATCCCTCTCTATCATGGAGAAACAGAGCAAGGATTTAGTATAATGTAACTAAAGAAAATGTTCCCTGTGTATTTTCTACCAAGTTGTACTCATAAAGAATGATTCTAGCAGAATGTGAAAAGCTTAAAGGTGAGAGGCCTGGAAATTTATTTTCTTTGAAGTCAGTTTTTTGGAAGAGACTTCCTTCCACACTACTTCTAAATTACTTTTTCAAAAAAAAAAAAAACCCATTTACTTATCAACTGGTAGCTATGGCAAGACTACTATGAGGGAAGTATTATTTAAAGGAACAATTGTGACATGATAAATCACTTTTTTGGGGGAAAGGATAAAAAAGAACAGTAACACCAACTTTTGCTTAAGGATGTTAAAAAGAATGAAAATAAAACCTCTTTTATTTTTGGAAGGTTTTCACTTTAATGGCAGGTTGAAACACACTGCTACAATATTTGAGAGTCCACAGAGAACAGCATGCTTTTGTTAATAAAAGACCTTGGTTGTATCATCTGAAGAAATAAATAAGGTCATTCAAGCATTTCTGTCAATACACAATCATCTACAACTATGATCTAGAGTCGTACTTTCTGCCTTTCCCTGATATAAAGTTATTCCGTCTGAAATCTCAGCATCACTGAAGGACTCCAAGCTCTTGTGCTCAGAAGCGACCCAGTCCACACTTTTGTAAGATTAGTGGCCCAAGCTTGGCTTAAATGTTTGAACAACAGCAGCAAACACCAAATTGTAGAGACAAGACAGATGGCTGCTTTCATGAGGTAATGACTCATCCACTAAAGCCACCTACAACTGAAATTTCTGTACTCGGGCCTACTGGTATAATGGCTTCATTCTTAATGTTTCTGAGGGTATCACAGCGTTGAGAAATTAAGCAACACATTTCTTGCATTCCACTCCATCACTTTCAAAATCTGTAACATAGAGCTGCATCTTTACATTAACACACAATTGGCTACAGAAGTATTTTGTTATATATTGGGTCTTAGCTTCAAATAACAGAACACAGAAAACTACACAGCACAAAACACCAAAAGCACTTTTGAATACCCTTTTCCCCAGTTATAAGCAGGTGGCACTTCCTTTTTAAGAGACAGTGATGAAAAATCAGAAAGTCTAGATCCAGTATTTGATTTCCACCTTTGACCTTTTATCGTCTTCTGGTACCACCATACCCTAGAATGAGAAGAGTAAAGTTTATATATTATTTTTTTTTAAATACATTAGCACTCTGATAAAACTGCCAGTCATTTCTGTCTACTGTTAGCATATAAGTAAGAAAGTTGTAAGGAAATGATGCGCCACTGAAGTGGACCAGGACCACTCAAGACAGAGCATGCCATACCCACCAGAGCCCTCCCCACACCCAGCTTCATCCAGCATACTAAAGTCACGGATGCTTGCTGCAAAGAACACGGCACAGGCAATATTCAGTTTGCGGCAAATGTGGAGAGACCAGCAGAGCCTCCGCCGTGCCTCCTGCTCTCATAACTCCCCAGGTTATAAACAGAAGCGACTTCGGTTGGACTTCAATGGCAAATGTTCGTCACCAAACACACCCAAATACACACACGTGGCAGACGATGACAAGTGCTCCCATCCGAAAGTCTCGATTTGTCCAGTTTTTCTCTAGACCATTTAGTAATGTCTTTACAATTTTACTTGATCTTTATGATATTTTTATTGTATCACCTTAAGACACACTATTTATGATCTTTTTTTTTATTTTTTTTTTTTTTTTTGCTTTTTGGGTCACACCCGCGATGCTCAGGGGTTACTCCTGGCTCTGCACTCAGGAATCACTCCTGGCGGTGCTCGGGGGACCACATGGGATACCGGGATCGAACCCAGGCCGGCACAGGCCGGCCACGTGCAAGGCCAACGCCCTACCCGCTGGGCTATCGCTCCGGCCCCCTATGATCTTTTAATACTCCACTTCCACTAGCAAGTCCTCTTCTGGTCTGTTATATCCTGCATTGTCATATATTTAATAAATCTGTCTAATTACTATCTCCCTTTTCTCCCTGAAAGTAACTGTGATTAGAGCAACGTTTAACACAAATAGATTACTAATAGGTTTTGTATCTGACTTACTCTGCATTTGGTAAAACTATGCACTTTTTTTTTTTTTTTTTTTTGCTTTTTGGGTCACACCCGGCAATGCTCAGGGGTGACTCCTGACTCTGCACTCAGGAATTACTCCTGGCAGTGCTCGGGGACCATATGGGATGCCGGGATTGAACCCGGGCTGGCATGGGACGGCCGCATGCAAGGCAAACGCCCTACCCGCTGAGCTATTGCTCCGGCCCCACTATGCACACTACTGCATACAGCTGTTTATTCATTCTCATTGTTGGACAGTATCACACAGTATGAATGCAACTCAGTTCATTCATTCATTTCGCTGCTGATGAATTAAGTAGATTTTTTTCTGTTGGAATCTAATATGAGGAAGGATTCTTGTACTCACATGTACAAGTGTAATTATTACAAGTGTAATAATTTGTTGCTCTATATAATAGTGAAACCTCTGTGTTTTACAAGTATGTTCAACTTTAGTAGGTAATACTAAACAGGTTTTAAGTAATTGTTAGCAACTTATAGTTATACCGGCATTATAAAAATTCTACTCTGCATTTCAATACTAAATGAACTTTTTACCAATTCCAATAATCACTGTTCACCTCCCCTGAACGTAAAGATAAATTTGACCCACAGTAGTCTATTATAATTCAATTGCCCATTAAGACCCATTCTCTGCTAATTAGCCAAATGTTTAACTCCAAATAGTTATGTAGTTTTAATATTGTATGTTTATTTCTCACAAAATGTCCTATTAGCACCTGCAATAAACATTACAATCATTATTTAAAGTATGGCTCAATATTTGTTTTTGTTTTTTTTTTTGGGGGGGGTTGTTTTGGGACCAGGAGTGCTCAGGGGATACTCCCATCTCGCTCAATACATTTTTATTGTGTTTTACTGAATTTTAAATTCAAACTTTCGCCTACAAACTACCAATTTCAAGTTTATAGGATGCCTAGAAGTCACAAAATAAACGTATAAAAACCAACTTTAAAAAAATTTAAACTGACACTCCAATTAGTAGTGAAGAGAGACTAAATAAAATCCCAGTTGGATTTTTTATTCTTTTTGTTTTCTTTTGGTTTTGAGTCTGCATTAGTGTTTTCCAGCTGCTCTCCTTGAGACAAATTTAAGGTGAATAATGTTAAAGATACCTGTCTTTTGTTGCTTCAATAACCAAATTTTGAAAAAATTTTTGAGCACGTTTAACAATTTGACATTAGCCATAACATTTACCGTAAGTCATTGGCCAAAATTACTTGCCATAAGTCTTTTGCCGTAAATATTCATGTGCACAACTTAATAACATTTGCCATAAATCATTAGCCAAAACTATCAATTTACCAGAAGTCATTTGCCAAAAATATCCAATCGCATAACTTAATTGTCTGCAAACCTCCAGCCACGTGGAGCACAGACAATTCCAGTTGAATTCTTAAAGTATGTTTAGGGGTGCTTGCCTTACATGTAGTTTTGCTTCCCCTTTAATCCCCAGGACACAAGGTCCCCTCAAGCCCTGCCAGGATGTTTAGAAGTGAAAACAAATACTGAATCTGAATTATATTTAATAGTGTTAATCATGCTATTAATATTTCTAGGGGTAGAGGCCTGAGCTATAGGCCAGTGGGTAGGGCGTTTGCCTTGCACGCGGCTGGCCCATGCCAGCCTGGGTTCGATCCCGGCATCCCATATGGTCCCCCGAGCACCGCCGGGAGTGATTCCTGAGTGCAGAGCCAGGAGAAACCCCTGAGCATTGCTGGGGTGTGACCCAAAAAGTAAAAAAAAAAAAAAAATTCTAGGGGTAACAGCGAACAAAATCAAGGCTGCTAAATATACAATCATCTTCAGTTCCCAAACTATTTCTGGTCTCTACTACTCTGTGATGGGAATTTCCACATTTCTGCTTACCCGATGCCGTTCTGGTTCTTGTCTCTGAGTGTGGATACGAGCCACCTGAGCCGGCTCCGGGCGAGTAAGTCCGGCTATGCCACGCGCCAGAGTATGAGGGAGGGTTCGACGGGTAATACCAGGAGTCTGAAAAGGGTGTTGCTGCTCTGCAGAGACATGAAACCATGTCAGGCATTTTGCTGATTGACAATTTTATCTTCCTGTCCTGAACACAACCAGAAATGACCTTCGTGCATGTGTGTGTGTGTGTGTGTGTGTGTGTGGCTGCTGGCGCGGGAGGGTTGGGGGGTATCATAAACGTTCTTATTGGGTGTTTTTCCCCCAACGTTCTGGTATAAAAGGGTTAATTCATGTTTTATATTCCTGAAACTGCTGGGGCCTTTGCCATGAGAAAAGAGGAAGAATTCTCTTTCTGAATTCACATCCAAATGAAGTCTAGATTCAAAGCACCAATAATTCTGAAGACACTCCAACTCTGGCCTCAAACTCCTTCTACTCTTGCTTCATCCTTCTCCTTCTAAGCAAAATGCTGTTCCCCAAATAGGTGCTTTCCCATCTTCTCCAACGTCCAGTAACCAGTCTTTTCCCAGCTCTCCTAACACCCGTAATATCCCCTGTAGAAAGCCAAAATAGGGGCCGGAGCGATAGCCCAGGGGTAGGGCGTTTGCCTTGCATGCGGCCGGCCTGTGCCGGCCCGGGGTTCGATCCCCGGCATCCCATATGGTTCCCCAAGCACCGCCAGGAGAAATTCCTGAGCAAAGAGCCAGGAGTAACCCCTGAGCATCGCCGGGTGTGACCCAAAAAGCAAAAAACAAAACAAACAAACAAACAAACATAAAAATAAAGCCACCCAATGGCCGAAGGGAAAGGCCCAATGGCCGAAGGGAAAGCTCTCAAGGTGAGACAAAAAAGAAAGCCAAAATACAATGAATAACACATGCAACAGTGCTTGGACTACATACAGTATATATTCTCCATCCCCAGAGATGCTTAATTTCATAGGATAATGTCACCATAACTTATTCCCTGTATCAAAACCCACTTCAGTCAAACTGTAAGTGAAAGAATCAGTTAAGGAAGAAAATGAATTAACGAGTGAGATGAATGCAAAAGTTACCTATTGCTTCCAAACAAATATCCTAATATTCCTCCAGTTCCCAAGCCAGTCCAGAATCCTGGTCCCGAATTGTTGTATCCCTGCTGGCCTGTGAAAGCACTGCCAAAACCGTAAGAGGAAGCCTGCGGTCCTAGAAACAAAAAACAATGTGTGAGTTATTACATATTCTTACACAAAATATTGCAGACAAAAGCAAAACAACAGAGCATCCAGTTATTTCATCTGCACTATTTATGTTTTTTTTTTTTTTTGCTTTTTGGGTCACACCGCGCAAAGCTCAGGGGTTTCTCCTGGTTCTGCACTCAGGAATCACTCCTGGCGGTGCTCGGGGGACCATGTGGGACGCCAGGGATCGAACCCAGGCCAGCACAGGCCGTCCGCATGCAAAGCAAACGCCCTAGCCGCTGGGCTATCGCTCCGACCCCCCGTCATCTGCACTATTTATAAACAGTGCTCAGACCAGCGAGGGATTATCAGCAGGCGGCAGAGCAAATGTCTTCCTTGTATCACAAAAATATCATCCGGCATCACAAAATATCATCATCCTCATCTTCATCCTCTTTAAGACTAAATTTAAAAATAAGTTGCATTAGAAAAAAAGTAAAAAACAAAAAAAAAATTGTAGGGGATCAGAGCATTTAATTAATATAGAAGGTAGGGGGCCGGGCGCGATAGTCCAGCGGGTAGGGAGTTTGTCTTGAACACAGCCGACCCGGGTTCGATCCCGGCATCCCATATGATCCCCCAAGCACTGCCAGAAGTAATTCCTGAGTGCAGAGCCAGGAGTAACCCTGAGCATTGCCGGGTGCGACCCAAAAAGAATATATATATAGCAGGTAGGGGTATTCGCATTGTATGCAGCTGACATGGGTTCGATTCCCGGCATCCTACTTATTCCCCCACCAAGCTCTGCGAGGAGTAATTCTGGAGCTGGAAGCTAGAAATAAGCCCTGGCCACTGCTGGCTGTCCCCAAAACAAGACAAACAACAACAAAAATTGCCTATCCCAAGGTGATGGAAAATATCTTCCTATGATTTCTTCAGGAAACGTTAACTATTTCACCTTCACCTTCTTTTTCTCTCTCTCCCCCTCTGATTTTTTGGTTTGGGGGCTGCACGCAGTGGGCTACGCATGCTTAGTTACGCTGAGATCTATTAAAATGTTATGAGTAAATTTTGTGGATGTCACAGGAAAGAGTTCAGGGCAAAGGCATATGACTGAATTTGATTAGGTTCTGATTAAGATAATTTACAATCTAATCATGCCGCTTTATACAGTTTCCACAATTATCTTTATAGAGAAACAAGTGGTAAAAATTTAAAGTAAAAAAATATGACCGCTCAAAAACTAGTAAGACCACTCCACTGAGGCCTCCCAATGCAACTATTTTCTGTTTCAGAAAACAGCAACTCAGGGGTCAGAGCGACAGTACACAGTAGAGTGTCTGCTTTGCATGCGGCAGACTCAGGTTTGATTCCGGCATCCCATATGGTTGGTCCCCCAAGCCAGGAGTGATTCCTGAGTGCAGAGCCAAGAGTAACCCCTAAGCATCGCTGGGTGTGACCCAAAAGGGGGGGGGGGGGAGGGGGACAGCAACTCACATGCATCCTCTATACTGCATGGTCTAAGGAAACATACCTGTGAACTCGGACTTAAAGCCTGCAGGAGCAGGGCCAGCTGAGCTGGTGAATCCCGGTATCGGTGGGAATATGGCGGATGCTCAGAGTGCGGCGGAGGAGGATCTTGACCCGTCACTAAGGAAGAACTTATAAACTCCGTGGCGATAGCAAGCAGCACCCCCACAGTGATCAACCCACTGATGCCACAGGAGGCTGGCGAGGACAGCTTATTGTAATAATTGGAGAAAGAGTTGAAGCCGTGGCCTTTCCCAGACTCTCTCATTTTCTTCAGGCCATGTTCTGTGTAGTCTAAATGATACTCCAAGCCACAGGAACCTCTCAGGACATACTGGTCTTCAGAGGAGTCGTAGCCCTCACAGCTCACCACGGTTTTTCCAAATTTGTATGCAATATCTAGATCAGTCTTACACTCCCACTGCCAAAGAAAAGCAGAGCAGGCTATTAGAATCAACAGACTTTCTTTCATTTGATACATAGAATTTGAACCATTACAGTTGTCATAAAACTGCAAAGTTAGGCACAGGAATGACAGATAAAAATTCAGGACAATGAGGGGGCCAGAGCGATAGCACAGTGGGGAGGGTTTTTGCCTTGCACATGGCTGACTTGGTTCAATCTCCGGCATCCCATAAGGTTCCCGAGCACCGCCAGGAGTAATCCCTGAGTGCAGAGCTAGGAGTAACCCCTGAGCATTGCTAGGTATAACCCAAAAAAGCAAAAAAAAATAAATTCAGGACAATGAGCAGTTTGTTCTTTGTTGGGGGAACCAAACTCTGACCTTCAAAGATACTAGCAATATTAATGTTATATTTCTTAATCTAGGTTGGTGTCATAAGGGTTCATTTTATTCCTATTCCTTATGTAAACAATTATATATACTGTATACAGCACACATTTGATGTGTGTGTGTGTGTGTGTGTGGTGTGTTTAGTTTGGGGTAGTTTTTGCTTTATTTTGGGGAGGTAGGGAGTGAGTCATAGTGCTCAGGGGGCACTATGAGCCACTGTTCCTGGCTCCAGACTCCTTGAGGCTCGGGCAACCATATGTGACAGCAGGACTTAAAGCAGGTTGGTGGGAGCAAGGGGAGAGCCCTAGCCCCTGTCACTTCTGCATCTCCCAAATCTATAAATCTGTAGCAACTTTTCTTAAGGCCAATGTTGCCACTGTCAATTTTCTGACCTGGAAATACGTCGTTTTGTTGGCACCTACATATAATTTCATGCTTGTTTAAACTTTCCTATTAAACAGAATTTCTTGATGGCTGCAACCCCATGTTACTTATACTTATTTTTATATACTATTTCACTATTTAATGGATGATTTCACCAGCAATCCCTCTTTTTCTATCAAAACTATAAACGCATTTTAAAAGTGGAAGATCCCTAACCTGAAGATTTTATGATTCAACGAACAATCGTGAGATGGGATGGGAGAGGGGAAATACTGGAAAAGAAAATTATCCAGTAACCCAAACCAGAACTCTCAGAATTGCACTGAGCATGAAGAAGGAAACAAGAATGCCCTTCAGATGGAAGGGGACATCTTGAATCACCTTTGAAAGAATCCTGAATGGAAATATATTAGCAGCCATTTAAACTGAATTCTTTTAATAAAATCTATTCCATTTCTAAAGCAAAATAAATTCTGGAGTTTCAAGAAGGTATCTTGCCATAAGTATGAAATGTCCAGAGTCACCAATATACCAAGCCCACTCAAATCTTTCTTTTTTTTTTGGATCACACCCGGCAATGCTCAGGGGTTACTCCTGGTTCTGCACTCACAAATTGCGCCTTGGAGGTGCTCTGGCGACCATATGGGATGCCGGGATCGAACCCCGGTAGGTCATGTGCAAGGCAAACGCCCTACCTGCTGTGTTATCGCTCTGGCTCCAGCCCACTCAAATCTTTTATCAGAAGTAAACCTTGAGTTCTAAAACAGTATTTGGGGAAGTTTTGTTTTATTCCATTTTGCAGAGTCATGGCTGAAACATTATAAAGTCAAGTGTCAGGGGACTGATCACACAGTCAACCCAGGTTCAATCCCTGGCACCCCATATGGTCCCCCAAAACCCTACCAGAAGTGATCCCTGAGTACAGAGTCAGGAGTAAATCCCGAACACCAAGGGTGTGGCCAAAACATTTTTTAAATAAAGTGTCCAAAGATCAATGGCTAGAGGTTCTTCAATACTGACTATCAATAATTTGCAGGGCAAAGGCAGGCAGAAGAGATTCTCTACCCCCACACCCAAATGTATGAAAGTTTTTGAAAATTGATTAATGTCTTAGAAGAAATTTATGGCATAAAAATTACAATATTTTCAGGCTTTAAAATCAGTTCATTTCTTGGACTGGAGCAAGTAGGGCATGTGGCTGACCCAGGTTTAATCCCCAGAGCCCCATGGTTCCCTGAGCGACCCTAGGAGGGACAGCTGAGCGAGAGCCAGGGAGGAACCTGAGCGCAGCAGGAATGCACCCCATGCTCCCGAATCATGTATTTTGGGGGGATATTTCTTCCAGAGAATGAACAACTGATTTATAGGTATAACTTTAGGTTAACCTGAAAGCTCCTGTATGCATTTCAACAAAATACTTAATAATATGCCAATAAAAGTTCCATTTAGATGGTCACTGCCAGATGGACATTACCTGTACATCATAACCATCCCAGCCTTTGTTCTGACACTGTATGACTTTGGGGGTGTAAGAATCACATCCAGCTGTGCCTCCCACGCATTTCAGCTGTGGGATGGGATCCAGCCGACGGGAGGTGGTGTAGCGCGGTCGTAGTAGAGAGTGAGAGCTTTAACATCCCGCAGTAATATTCTGTCTGCAATAGTAGAACACAGGTAACAGGGAGTAAACATACTGTCAAACATCAAGATTCAGTCTAATAAAACTCCTGTCACAGGAAATATTTTCAAAAGCAAGGGAAGATGAAACCGTTTCCCCAGGCAGTTCCAGGGATGGAGAAATAGTACAGAGGGTAAGACACTTGCCTTGCACATAGCCAATCCTGGCTCAATCCCGGTACCACAAATGACCACGCACTGCCAGAAGTGATCCCTGAGCACACAGTAATTCCTGAGCACACTGTGTGTGCTTCCCTCCACCCCCACCACCCCCACACACAAAGAACTATTCAACAACATCCAAGTCTTCTGCACAAAATTTAGATAGACAATCCTTTAAGGCCTCCTATTTCAGTATCTTCCAAACTGCTTCTATGTCACAAGTTCTACATATTTTTTGCAAAACCTGAATAAAAAGTTCATTAGCCAGAATAAAAAGCTCATTAACCTAAAACACTATACTACTATATGACAATATGACAGTAAAATAAAACAGCAGGGGCCGGATAGCCCAGCTGGGAGGGTGTTTGCCTTGCACGTGGCCAAGGTTCAATCCTCAGCATCCCATATGGTCCCCCGAGCACCGCCAGGAGAAACCCCTGCGCATTGCCAGGTGTGACCCAAAAAAGCAAAAAAAAAAAAAGAAGAAGAAGAAGAAGAAGAAGAAGAAGAAAAGAAAACAGCAAATAATACACATAAATGTTCCCTAAGTACACTTGACAACAAATATTTGTCCACAGGTGAATGGATCATAAGAATTTTGGTCCATTAATACAGTGAAATATTCCACAGTTAGTTAAAATGTAGAGCTGAAGAAATCACTAAATAGGCACATGTTTTGTATGCAGAAACTCAGAGCTTTATCCTCAGCACTTATGGTCTCCTAAATACTGCTGGAGTCTATGCCGCTACCAAACAATATTTCAAAATCCAGCAGGAATTCTAGGAAGAATGAAGAAATCAGAACAGACAAGCTCAGTAACATAACTCAAGAAAAGTTCCTACAACTGAAAAGATGTAAGTTATCGTGTTGGAAAGACCTAATAAACATTCAGTCCTCAAGAGACCCATCCCTAAGGCACTTCTCTAAATCAGTCTGAAACTGACAAAAATATGCAAGAAAAGGGGCGGGTCGAGGGAAGAAATCACATATAAAAGGCAAGGAATTGAGCCAGCGATGTGGCTGGACAGAAGACCCTCTACCCTGATGTGTGAGGCTCCAGGATTGAGACCCAGCACTGCGGTGGTAGGAGAGAATCTTAACAGGATAGGAGTGTGAAGGAGCCAGGCTTTGCATGTGGGAGCCCCGGTCAATCCCCAGCACCACATGTCCAACACTGCCAGAACAAATCCCTGAGCAATGAGCCAGAGGCAGCCCCCAGGCACCACCAGGGATAGTTCAAAAAAAAAAAGTATAATAATTATTGCTGAGAATGATGCAGAACTATAAACTCATGGGAATATTCTGCATAACTCAATCATTGTTTCCCCTGCAAGGTCCTAGAGATGACACACTCTGAACCTACCACATACCCATGCTGAAGCCCTAATCCTCCCCTGTGATGGTGTTACAAAAAATGCTTTGGCAGGGGATTAGTTTTAGATGAAGTGAGTGGGATAGGAATCCCAGTAGAATTAGTGCCCTTAGGAGGCTGTGACTGAGCCCAGATCCTCCCAACGTGACACAGCCCAGCACTTGTGATTCCACAGTGCTGGCGCATCATGCAGGTTCAGTCACACACGGGCCCCAGCCCTTATGCAGGCTCAGATGGGGCAGCAGACAGACTGAATGGGAGACAGCAGAACTCACCCACACCGATGACTCAACACAACACAGAGCTCTCAAGCCTCCTGAGGGGAACACACCTGTCCTAATAGTACCAAATCATATAGACAAAAGATCGATGAGAAACAAAAAGATCAATGAGAGAAAGTTCTAAGAAAAGTCCAAGAAATTATAGAGCTGCTCTTTGTACTTCAAGAAAAAAAAAATCTTTAAAAAAAATTTTAAGTGTTGAACTAAGAGAAAAATAAAATACAACTTTGAGTCTCAACCATAAGATGAAAGAAGCCCCCAAATCAAATCAATGAATTCAAAGGTAAAATTGTGGGGTCGGTCGGAGCAACAGTACAGCAGGTAGGGCATTTACCTTGCACACAGAAGACCTGGGTTTGATCCCCAGCACCCCATAGGGTCCCCAAGCACTGCCAGGAGTAATTCCTGTGTGTAGAGCCAGAAGTAACCCCTGGGCATTGCCAGTTGAGAACCAAAAAGCAAAAACAAAGAAAACAAAGGTAAAACTGTGAGAACCTTCCAAAAAGAAAAGAAAAGAATTAAAAACAACCACAACATTAAAGCTGCACAGGGCCAGGAGGCAGTGAAGGGGCAGAATTTTTGTTTTGTTTTGGATCACACCCACCTGTGCTCAGGGTTTACTTGTAACTCTGTGCTAAGGGATCACCCTGGCAGTGCTCAGGGGCCCATATGCAGTGACAGGGATCAAACCTGGGTGCCGCATGCAAGGTCTTATTCACTATATTATCTCTCCACCCTCACTACTTTTTTTTGAAAGAGCAGAATTCTTGATCCAATAGCCTAGAACTTCCCCAAGCTGAGGAGTCAGGTGCCCAGGTCCAGGAAGCTGAAAGAGTTCCAAATATAGGGGCTGGGCGCTAGCCCAGCAGGTAGGGCGTTGCCTTGCACGCAGCCAGACCATGCCGGCCTGGGTTCGATCCTCAGCATCCCATATGGTCCCCCGAGCACCGCCAGGAGTAATTCCTGAGTGCAGAGCCAGGAGAAACCCAAGTATTGCTGGGTGTGACCCCAAAAAAAAAAAAAAAAGCAGAAAAAAAAAAGAGTTCCAAATATAAACACTTATGGGCACATAAAAGACACATTATCTTTTAAGTGGCAAAAATTAAAGATAAACAGAGACTCCTAAAAGCAAAAAGAGAAAATCAAAGAGTCACACATAAGGAACCTACATAGAACTATCATGTTTCTCCACAGGGGCTTGACAGGTGCAAAGGGAATAACCTGATATCTACAAAGTACTGAATAGGAAAGACTCCTGCCAAGCATGTTCTTCCAAGTAAGGAGAACAAAGAGCGTTTCAGACAAAAGAACAGTTAAAAGAATTCATCAGTATCAAACCAGCCCTCCCTAAAATACATGCAAGACTTTCATAAAAGGAAACGAAACCCCACTTGGAAGCAGTAAAACGCGTAAACAATATAAAATATGAAACTCTGCTTCAAGTTTACTGATACTTGTTATCACCACACTGCTAAATTTAGAGAGCTTTGAATTTCAGATACTGTATGCTTCAGTTCTAGAATGTATTATTTGGTTTTCATTAAATAGACCTTCTCTCTCTGAGATTTCAATTATTATTCACTTATGACTAGCAAATTTTCCATTTCATTATTTAATACAAATATAAAAATGTTTGATTTTGCTCAATTTTATCATTTGGCTCCAATCACGTTTAGATTTACATAGATTTTCTTTTGAGAATGAACCACATCCTAATCTTTCGCTGAATTTTGGACTGGAATTCAGATATTTTTCTATGCCTTATTGTTTTCAGATTTTATCTATCTGAGCATGTAAATAGGGGGCAGAAAAACAGTACAGTGGGTAGGGCTCTTGCCTTGCACACAGCTGGCCCAGGTTCAATCCCGGGGACCAAAGCAGTCCCCCTGAGCCCCATCAGAGGTCCCTGAGCAGAGGCAGGAGTCAGCACTGAACATTGTGAGTGTGACTCAAAAAGTACATTAGTTAAAAATTGTAAAACAATGGGTAAGTACTTAGATATCACTTGTTTTTTTTGATGGTGACAATTTGTTTTCCTTAAAAAATACATTTTACTGTAATTTTAAGACTCTATCCTAATTGATAGGCCATGCCACTGCACTAAGGATTTTAAGAATAAACATTTATGATACTTTTTAAGCAGTACTTTTATATTGGGACTACACCAACGGTTCTCAGGAGCTATTCCTAGCTTGGGCTCAGCAGTCACTCCCAGGGGTGCTCAGGAACCATTGCACTAGGGATCAAATTGGGTCTCACTCATGCTTTACAATAGCTCTGGCCCCTCATTAAGTATATTTTGTATAGTTTATAGTCATGTCGCTTTTCTCATTCTTGACTGTCATTACTTTTATACTAGCTTTCCTTTTTAATCTGTTACACATTCCCCAGAGGTTTACTGATTTCATTCACCTTAAAGAAATAACACTGGGGCCGGAGCGATAGCCCAGCGGGTAGGGCATTTGCCTTGCATGCGGCCAGCCCATGCCGGCCCGGGTTCAATCCCATATGTTCCCCGAGCACCGCAAGGAGTAATTCCTGAGTGCAGAGCCAGAAGAAACCCCTGAGCAACAATGGGTGTGACCAAAAAAGAAATAACACTGCCCAGGGTCAGAGTGATAGCACAGCAGCAGGTAGGGCTTTGCATGCAGCCGACCCGGGTTCAATTCTCAGCATCCCATATGATCCCCAAGCTCCTCCAAGAATAATTGAATAATTCCTGAGCGAAGAACCAGGAATCCAGGAGTAACCCCTGAGTGTTGCCGGGTGTGACCCCCAAAAAATATACATGTAAATATTTTATATACATATAAAATATACATATATATATATATATATATATGACTGTCTGAGCCAGATAGCTCAAGACGCAGGAGCATACGACTGTCATGCACTGGGTCCTGGGTTCTTTCCCTGGCATAAGACCTCCAAAGCATCGCCATCGCCACGTGTAGAAGGCCACCTGGCAGCCCCCACCACTGATGGAATGACCTCCCACTGCCCACGCAGCCCAACATACACACCTAAGAGAGAGAAAGAAATGAACTGCTGACCATTCATGTAAGTAAACAATAAGATATAGCCATCTATACAGTCAGAGGCCAAGCTAGCAGCTCCTCTCATGGGAGTGGTGAGGGCAGAGGGCAGGAAACAGCTGTCAGGGTGGTGACCGTGAGCATTTTGGCTGTTGCTTACAGAATGCTCACTGTGAAAAATACCGCCAAATAGTATGTGGTATTTTCTGTAAAGATGTTTATGCTTGGGGCGGAGAGATAGCCCAGCACGTAGGGTGTTTGCCTTGCATGTGGCCAGCCCATGTGGGCCCGGGTTCAATCCACGGCATCCCATATGGTGCCCTGAGCACCGCCAGGAGTGATTCCTGAGTGCAGAGCCAGGAGAAACCCCTGAGCGCCGCTGGGTGTGACCCAAAAAAAAAAAAAAAAGATGTATATGCTTGGGCCGGGCCTCAGATGCAGCTGGGGAAGCTGGAACTCGGCTCTCCCCAGGCTCAGCTGACCATGGGGCCCCCAGGTGGACAGATGGGTTTTGGGAGTGGGCCCATCACCTCTGGGGGGTCCTGGAAGCAGCCGGATGAGGCTCGCCCACCACATCAGCCGCCATATTCGCTGTCTGGACGCTGACCATAAGGCTCCTGAGTGGCAGATCCGCGGGGGTCCATCAAACTAGTGGAAACATTTATGTTCTTTAATGTATTGCATTCTACGATGTATAGGAAAGGTAGGTGGGAGAGAGAGATAGAGGAGAGAAAGGACATACAGAACCCACCAAGCAGGTGAGGTGTGGGAAGGGGGAGGGAGGTGGGGACATTGGTGATGGGAGATGGGTTCGGGTGGAGGGATGGGTGTTGGAACACTGTAGAACCAAAACTCTACATGAGCATCTTGCAATTGTATGTCTAAAAGTGGTGTAATAAAATTTGAAGAAAAGAAAAAAAAATAAAATAAAATAAAAAGATTCCTCCTTCAAAAAAAAGAAAACAAATTCCCAGCCTGAGCACACGTCCTATGTTAAACACGTGCTCAGGGAATTCCTGGAGCAGCCCCTGGGCAGGAGGAGCCTCTGAGCCACCCAGGAATAGCCCAGGCCCTCCACAACACCAAAAATAAGTAATTCTGGGGCCAGAGTGATAGCACAGCGGGCAAGGCGCTTGCCTTGCACGCGGCCCAACCCGGGTTCGATCCCCGGCATCCCATATGGTCCCCGGAGCACCGCCAGGGAGTAACCCCTGAGCATTGCTGGGTGTGACCCAAAAAGCAAAAATAAATAAATAAATGAATGAATAAATAAATAAATAAATAAATACATAAATACATAAAGAATACATAAAAAATAGAGAGGGGCCGGAGCGTAGCCCAGCGGGTAGGGCATTGCCTCGCGGGCCTGTGGTCGGCCTGGGTCGATCCCTGGATCCCATATGGTCCCGGCTCGCCAGGAGTAATTCCTGAGTGCGAGCAGGAATAACCCGGCCGCCTGGGTGACCCAAAAGCAAAAGAATAATAAATAAAAATAAATACATAAATACAAAAGAATACATAAATAAATAGATGATCCTTTGTAAGTAAGGTTACAGTCATATCCCATTGGCTAGATTTGTCGAAGAAACATGGAGTTCAGTGAACTCCAAACTCACAGATTAAAATCCATCTGAAGGTCTCAGATTTAAGATGAACAAGCCCATCTGTTCAAATCATTTAAGAAGAACAAGCTCCCCAACCTGGTTCTCCCACACACATACTCAGAACAAACCTTGAACTTCTCTTTGCTGTCTCCGCTTTTGTCACCCCTCCAATCCAACCCATCATATATCACATCAGATCACTTTCAAAATAGTTAAGAAGGGCGGGGCGATAGCACAGCAGGTAGGGTGTTTGCCTTGAACATGGCTGACCCAAGGCTTCAATCCCCGCATCCCATTTGGTCCCCAGAGCACCACCAGGAATAATTTCTGAGTGCAAAGCCAAGAGGAACTCCTGAGCATTGCCGGGTGTGACCCAAAAAAGAAAAAAAAAAGTTAAGAAGGCCAGAGAGATAGTACAGTAGTAGACAAGGCAACTTGCCTTGCACATGGCTGATCCAGGTCCCATCCCTGGCACTCCATACGGTCCCCCAAGGCCTCCAGGAATGCCTGTGTGCAGAGCCAGGAGTATGTAAGCCCTGAGCGCCAAAAAGGTGGGGCCCCAAGACCCAAAAAGTAAGAAGAAAACAGAATATGTAAGAAGAGAATCCAACTACTCGCTCAACTCCACAACTAAGTAAATGCCAGGGCCAAACTAAGGCCGTTCCTGAAACCCACCTTACAGAAGCCTCTTCAGTGACTTCTGACTTCCTACACTCGCAAACTGTTTCCCCAGAGAACACAAAATAGGCCTTTACAGTTTAAGTCCTAATGTGTTATTTTCTCCAGTCATACCAGGCCTCTGACCAAATGCCACCTTAACACTACTTCCCTAAACAATGACTACTGTGAAGCACTCTTCTGCCTGCACATAGCACTTTTCACATGTGACAGGCTATTCACATCATTTTTATTCTCTCCTCATAGATGTAAATTCCTTACAAGTGACATGATTATTTTTTTAATAAGCCAACACTCACATAACTTAAATATACAATTAATTCAATGAAAAATTCTCAAGATTGATAAGCGACCTATGGGGCCGAGCAAAATAGTCCAGCGGGTAGGGCATTTGCCTTGCACGTGGCCAACCCGGTTCGATCCCCAGCATCCCATATGGTCCCCGAGCACTACCAGGAGTAATTCCTGAGTGCAGAGCCAGGAGTAACCTCTGTGCATCGCCAGGTGAGACCCGAATAGTGAAAAAAATTTTTCCTATGTTAGCAAAAAGACAAAGTAAGTGCATCCAAATCAAACATGTTAACAAAAGACCAAGAAGGTGCATTCAAATTAAACAACAAAATTTAAGGTATGGTTATTGCTTTCCAAAAGAACATAATTAAAAGTTAGCTCAACAAGGGGCCAGAGCAATAGCCCAGCGGGTAGGGCATTTGCCTTGCATGCGGCCGGCTGGCATGCGCTGGCCCGGTTCGATCCCCTAGCATCCCATATGGTCCCCTGAGCACTGCGAGGGAGTAATTCCTGAGTGCAGAGCCAGGAGTAACCCCTGAGCGCCGCCGGTGTGACCCAAAAAAGCAAAAAAAAAAAAAAAAAAAAATTAGCTCAACAAAATGCCGCCACAAATAGTTTCTCAAAGTAAAGGGAAAATAGAACCTACAAAAATTGATTAACTTAATCTGCAAAACACTTTGGTTTTTTGGTTCCAGATAACAGTTTTATACAATAAGTGGACTAAGAACTACTAATAAATAGTTCATCATTAATTCAAACTTGGTTCCTTTATTGTTCTCTTTTTTGGTTTTGGGGGTACATTCAGCTGTGCTCAGGGAAACACTTCTGGCCAAAATCAGGGGACCACAGTGAGGTGTCTGGGATCTGGGGTCAAACCTGGGTTGACCTCATGCAAGACAAACGCCTTACCCACTGTACTATCTATACAGCCCCATTCTTTATTTTTTTTCTTTTTTTCAGCCCTGCTCAGGGGTTACTCCTGGCTCTGCACTTAGGAATTACTCCTGGCAGTGCTCAGGGGACCATATGGGATGCCCGGAATTGAACCCGGGCCGGCATGGGCCAGTCGTGTGCAAGGCAAATGCCCTACCCGCTGGACTATCGCCCAGCCCCAAGCCCAGTTAGTTCTTTTTGACACAAAGTTATCCTGACTTTTTTTTTTTTTTTGGTTTTCCCCACCTTTTTATCTATAAATTTCCTCTTCTTAGACTGAGTTCAACCAATTAATAACAATTGCCGAATTTTTTAATTACAATTCTGATCAAAGTCTCTTATTTATGTACAACTCTCTAAGAATATGCAAGGAAAATAGGTAAACAATTAATATTCTTTGTATTAGTTGTAAAACATCCATGCTAAATCGGTTACTCAAAATATATGTGCAAATAATTTCTCTCATTTCTGCAATTAATAAGAACGTTATAGAAATAAACCTGTTGCTTATGTTTATAAGCTTAGGCCTTTTCTATCAATAGTGTATACTTTTATGCCTTAATATCTTTATCCTCCAAACCAAAAAACTTCAGTCACAAATAATTTTTTAAATATGCATCATTGATAAAATGCAAACCTGTGTATCTATACATACATTTACAGCAATAGCAAACATGAATCTTATAAAAATTCTTCTGACAATTCTTTTGCCAGAGATGCTCACGGCTTACTCCCGAGGACTGGGGACATAAGGGATGCCAGGGATGGAACCTGGTCTGCTGCATGCAAGGCAAGCACCTTGACTCATTGTATTATTGCTCCAGCCATTAAAATTCTCCAGACAGGGCCGAGCAATAGCCCAGCGGTAGGGCGTTTGCCTTGCATGCGGCCGGCCTGTGCTGGCCTGGGTTCGATCCCCGCATCCCATATGGTCCCCGAGCACTGCCAGGAGTGATTCCTGAGTGCAGAGCCAGGAGTAACCCCTGAGTATTTATTGCTGGGTGTGACCCAAAAAAAGCAAATAAATAAATAAATAAATAAATAAAGAATGATAAAATTCTCCAGACAATTCTAATAAAATATTAGAACCTCGGGGCCGGAGTGATAGCCCAGTGGGTGGGGCGTTTGCCTTGCACGCCAGCCTGTGCCAGCCCGGTTCGATCCCGCGGCATCCCATATGGTCCCCCGAGCACCGCCAGGAGTGATTCCTGAGTGCAGAGCCAGGAGAAACCCCTGAGCGTCGCCGGTGTGACCCAAAAAAGCAAAAAAAAAAAAAAAGAACCTGTTCCCTAGAAATCAATCAGTATATACTGTCTCTGTCTCTCTCTCTCTCTCTCTCTCTGTCTCTCTCTCTCTCTCTCCCACACACACACACACACACACACACACACAAACACAAATTGGCATTTTTTTTTAAATCATGAACAGTAAAAAAAAAAAAAGAAAAGCAATGGAGGGGGAGGAATGGCAGAGTACAATGCACTCCACAGGGAAAGCTTGGTTCCACTCCCATGAACGGCACAGTCTAACCTGCCTTCAAGGTTGGGAGCTCCGTCCACTAAGTGACTCAGAGACCCCCCCCCGCTGGTGCCTCAGCAGACAGCAACAGGCGGCAATGATGACATCAGACAGGGTCATGACAACAAAGCGCGGTGCGCAGGTGGGTGCCAGGCTTCCCAAACAAGAAGTGGGAAGGCAGAGAAAAGACCGCTAAGAACACAGAGTGGGTGGGCAGCACAAAGCTTTCCACGGCTGGGGTTCTGGATGGCATCCCTGACACCAAAAATTTTTAAAAATAAAATAATTGTCCGGCCCATTCGCAAGGGATACCAGTGTGACAGAGCCCCATTTCGTCCTGGCTAATTACACTGTTGATGTAGGACCTGATAAAGACACATACTGGCAAAATAACAACAGGACTGGAGTCAGGATGTGGGTGGCTTACAGTGTACAACGGCATATTTTTTTACTTAACATATTTCGGCTTCTGTAATTTGACTTGCTGGGCGGGGAGAATTTTGAAAGGCCACTCAGTAGATGATCTGGTCTTTGCAAAAAAAAAAAACTGCCCTGTGGCTTCGGGGCTGTCCCTAAGAACCTAGCTGCTAAGGGGACAGTCGCCGGCCCGCTAATAAACGACTCTTGCCCGCAGCAACACCCGCTAGTCCCTCGGGACCTTCGGAAAGAGTCCAGGGACCGAGGCTGGGGCACAAATAGATGGCAGAGGATGGAAATGAGGAATTAGGCTGAAAAGGCCCACGGCGGTGCGTTAACGGGGGCGGAGGACACCTACTGCAGACGGCGGGGCGGGGAGAGCAGGCTCCGCACTCACCAGGGTCGCTCCAGCCCAAGGCAGGGCCCGTGATCAGCGCCAGCAAAAGGAGGCTGAGGACAGGGCCTCGTCCGGCCGTTCCCGGCCAGCCGGCCACGACCATGGTGCTCGTTGAAGATGCCGGGCCTCAGGAGGCCGGAAGAGGCCTGCGGAAGTTCGCGCGCCGCTGCGCAGTCACGCCGGTGCACCCGCAGCAGCGAGAGCAAGGTCGGTCGGCAAACAGCAGCCGCAGCCGCGATCTCTGCGCCAGACGCGCGTCACCGCAGCTGCGGCGCGTGGGGGAACTTGAGTGGACGCTGAAGGCCCCGCCCCCTAGGGCTCAGCGAATGAGGATGGAGCAGGGGAGGGGAAGAGGGCAGGGGAGTTCCTGCTGGGGGCGGTGCCAAGGACCGGACCCAGAGGTGGGTGGGGCCCAGAGCCTCACTCCAGCGCGAAGATAAAGCGGGTGGTGACATGGAAACCATGGAAACCAGGCGTGGGAACCATGGAAACCAGGGCGGAATCTAATAAACGTCCACAAGTTATGTATTTCCAAAACCCTCACTAACCTTCCGGGGAAATTCTATTCCGGGGAAAAAGGGACACCTTTTATTCAGCTTTATGTCCTCTGCACCTGGTATACAACCCAGCATTTGATTCAATTTGCTTAGGTAGGAAAACTTAATCAAAAACAGCAAAGAGGGCGGAGCGGGGGGGGGGGTTGCCTTGCTGGGGTGCCGGCGGGGTCGATCCGGTCCCCGGTCCCCGGCCCGCGGAGAACTGGAAAAAAAAAAAAAAAGCAAAGAAACAAGTCTGGCTTCAGCAACTCAATGCCTTTCCATATTTCCATCTGCTTGGTTGCCGTAAGAATTTTCCAAATGCCATGAGGAGAATCGACTGCCTAAATAATCTGCTAGGGAAAACAATTCTGGGTGAACAAACCGTTTTTAAGGGGCCCAAGTGCCTCTCATTCATTCAACATTATTTTAGTTGAAAAGCTGAGTGCCTAATAGATTCCAGGCACTGTTTTAAGATGTTCTATATTTTCATATATAGTCCTTGGCACTCATATAGCTTAAACTGAAATTGTTGCAGGACACCTAAGAGCCTCTGCATCTGCCCTGGATTGCCTCCTGCAGGTCACTTCGTAGATAGGGGGATAGTTTAAATGTGGCAGTTTATCTGACCATGGATTCCGTACTGGCTGGTATAAATATTCTCTCATGCTACCACAATCATCGTGGGACTAGCTAGATCTTACCAGCATATTTGCCTGGCCACGTTGGATCTCTAAGTAATTAGACCAGAGAGAAATGCTGTTTGTCTCCAAGCAAGCAAGCATGGCTCCCTGATAACTCAAAGGCAACTAAAATACAAAACTACCATGAAGTAGTCGAGACTCTTGTGAAGGCTTGGAGAAATATTTAACTGGCATTAGTATTAGTCTTTGGTACAGAGACATGCCATCTCAGAAACCCCCTTCTCTACCCTATAAAGGCATTTCCAGGCAGATCTTGGCTCAAAACATTAGCATCTAAAAGGGCCTAGGTGAGGTGCTGGGAGAAATTACCTGAGGGCATTTGACCCTGCCTGCTTCCCATAAAAGTGGGAGGTCTGAGTTGCAGGGAGATAAAACTAGCCTGCTTCCTCTCTTCCTTTCTTTCTTTTGGGGCTCTCTTTGGGGCTCGCGACTCTTCTTGGGTCGCTCTTCCCCTTTCTGCTGGAGTCTTGTCTTTGTCTCCCTTTTACAGGGCCTTAACACATGGTGGCCGCCATCTTGGCTTACACATGGCTGGGGTTCTAGCCGGGAATCCTAAGCACAGGGGTTTCCTATTGCTGATTTGTATGCTTGAACTTGTGATAAGTAAAGCATTTTAAAACTTTGCCGGATTCCTGAGTTTTCATCTGTTCCCTGCCGGCTTTGGAGGTAGAAGGGAACTTGCTTCCTGATACTGTTGGGAACCCCAGAGGCTCCCGACAGAAATGAGGTTAAACAAATGCTTAAAAAAGTAATATTCACAGTGAATGTACTTTGAGGAAATGTCATTAATTCAACCACACCTTGTATAAAAGCACTTAACTCCTGGTACCTGACAGTACCTTGAGTTTATGCTGTAGGAACTAAGTGTTGGGCTCTGAGCTGCTAGCCTTAGGGTCCAGCACTTTCCCACCACAAGGTCCTAAGGGCAGGACCCAGAATGGATCCTTCCCATATGGCTACACCCAAAACATCTGTGCTTATTCAAGCTAAGGTAAAGCAGAATGTGCCTGGTCTTCTGCCCTCTGATCACAGGAATATGTAGATCAATGACCATTACCTTGCAAATGCTAAATCTGTGATTGTCTTTTGTTGTGAAAATTGTTATCTGTTACAATGGCCCAGGAGCTTGCAAATGCCCAGTGATGTGTGTTTGTATCCCCTCCACCCAAATATTGTATAAAAGGTTTAAACTCTGTTCAGTAAAACCAGTACTGCTATCCAGAACTCCCCTCTGCGTTGGTGTCTTTCTTTCCTTTCTCAGCAGCGGCAAGGCAGAGTTTCTCCCAAGTCCATCCCTCTCCTTTTCCGCAGGGAAGAAGTCCAGCAAGATCTAGGTCTTCCTCATTTGTGCCGGGGCTAGTGGCCAGGGCCCCCAACAACTAAGGAGGTAGCTTTGGAAGGAGGAGGGGGTACCTAGCAAATAAGGCCAGTGCTGATGGAACAAAGAAATTCAGGAAGAGTGAACAGACTTCTGTTGTGAATGTGTAGTTACTTCCTCGGGAGATAGAATCCCTCCAGCCAGAAGGCTGTGCAGATGGTTGGGACTTGTCCGAGCTCCACAGGTCTGGATGACTGGCAGCTGGGAGTGCCTAAGTTACTGCCCTGCTGGAATAGTTCAGGGTAACCAGGGATCTAGAACAAAACACAAACCAGGAAGGCTGGGTGAGAGGAGCAGGCTCTTGAGAGACAAGCCATGATGCTGAGGCAGTGGGAATAGCCCCCTGAAGGCAGAGGCAGGTTAGTCTGCAGGGAGGGACCCAGAAGGCAGGCCGGAATGTCCTCCAGTAAGAGACACCTGGATGCCTCACCAACTGGAGAAACCTTGACCCTATTAGGTGGCAAATCCAAATGGAGACTGGATGTGGCTAATTTACAACAGCTATCTCAGAATATTTGAAGGATGGGTTTGTCGCACCCAAAGGCTATGGAGGTGATCAGTTGGAACAGGATTGGGGTCCATCAGCTATCCAAGACCTGCTGAAGTAGGGCTATAGTGCCCACTTGAGTACACAGTTTAAAGAAGCCGGGGTATAGATGACAGAGCATGGATCTGGGAAAGCCAGGCCATACAACAGGAGCCTGGAGTAAAGAGGATCTGCCTAACTGCAGACCCTCGCCTGCATAAAAGAGTGTATTCCTCCTAAATTCAAGGTGGGGTCTGGGCAGTGAGGCAGGGACACCTCAAATTAGAAAGAACTCAGGTTGCAAAAAATACAGGAACCCCATTAGGCAATTCCAAATGGGCACTGAGTGTCAGCAATTTATAGCTGTCACTTAATACGAATACTGTAGTGGGATTAGGTGAGGTCATGGAGGGGTCCTGTCCAATCAGAAACTATGCAGGTGGTTGGGCCGGACCCTGTTCCGTTAATCTGGAGAAATGTGGTGACTAAGCATTCAGGTGGCTCCATGTTTGATCTCCATAAGGACCCCTGAGCTCCACCAGGAGTGGGCCTGTGCACAGAGGCGGGAGTAAGCCTGAGCACTGCAGAGAGCCCGAAACAAACGAAACCAAAACACTAAACTGATGTTACATGTGATTCATTATACTACTCTAAATAACTTTTCATACATTTAGGTGTTTCCATAACAAAAGGTTAAAAACTAAAACTGAAAAACATTTCTGTGATTTAGACTCGATCTGTAAGAGATCGAGTACAAGTTTACAAAACTGTGGAGAGATGAAATTGGATGTTTGAAGGATACAGACACCGAGTGGCTCTTCAATAATAACAGCTCTCTCACCCCTTTCCTCTGGTGAATCAGCTTTAAGGGACTGGATTTGCATTAAGGGATATTTAGATAGGAAGCCACCTAATATAGTTTTGAAACCAAATATCAAATTTTATAATATCTGTCACTGTCACTGTCTTCACTGTCTTCCCGTTCATCATCGATTTGCTCGAGCGGGCACCAGTAACATCTCCATATGACCTGTCTCAGCAGAGTAGCGCAGCGAGGCGTGCTGGGCCCATATGACCTGTCTCATGCAAGTAAAGCCCAAGGGCACCTGCTTGCTCCAGGAACATAAAGAGCCTCAAACCATTCCATCAGGTCATGGGAATGAGGTCTATAATTGTTACTGGTATTTGGCATATAAATATGACACGGGTAGCTTGCCAGGCTCTGCCGTGTGGGTAGCATACTCTTGTAGTCATCTCAAAATCCAGCATTTATTGATGAACAGCGCGGCCGCTTGTGGCCACGCGAGCCAGGCTGTGATAGGCTGGTCTGCTGGGTAGAGTTCTGACGAGGGAGAAGTCCGGATGTGAAAAATGGAGGTCCTCATGGGGTGGAGGGTCGTCTGGCTTGTTGTGAGGCTCTGCTGGGGTGGCGGGCCAGGACTAAAACCTGCCACCCTTCCTGGGCACCTCATGAGCGGCTGGGCACAGTGAGAGCCAGTAGCAGCTCTGCCCCCATGTCTGATTATACATTATAATATCTACCATTTTAAAAGCTTTAGTTTGTATGAATGAACAGTTTGAGGCTCTTCATATTCCTGAAGCAACCAGATGCCATTGGGCTACACTGGCACGTGATAGGGTCATATGGAAATATTACTGATGCCCGCTTGAGCAAATTGATGAATAATGGGGATGTCAAGTGATCAAGAAGTTCACATAGGAATTCAGAATGAGAGTTAAAACCTCCACAAACTATTAATAGAGCTCCCCTTTGATGCAGCAATACCACTCCTGGGAATTTACCCTGGGGGCCCCAAAAACTCAGCAGAAACACCACTTGTACTTCTATGTTCATTGCAGCACTATTCACAATAGCCAGAATCTGGAAACAACCTTAGTGCCCAAGAACAGATGACTGGGTAAAGAAACTATGATATATCTACACAATGAAATACCATGCAGCTATTAGAAACAAAGAAGTTATGAAATTTGTCTATAAATGGTGGACATGGAGACTATCATGCTGAGTGAAATCAGTTAGAAGGAAAAGAACAGACATAGAATGACTGCATTCATTTCTGAGATATAAAATAAATAGTATGAGACCAATAGCCAAGGCCAGGCAATACATAGACCAGAAGGACTTGCCAATGGTTGGAATCTAACATGAGTGAGTGGAGGTCAGAGGTTGGGCAGTGTGCTAACAATTATTAGAAATAGTAATGCCAGACTAGACTGAACATTGAACATAAGCAAAGTGATCACTGTATCACTGTCTTCCCGTTCATTATCGATTTGCTCGGCGGGCACCAGTAGAGACATCTTCATATGTCCTGTCTCATGCTAGTAGATCCCAAGGGCACTTGCTTGCTCCAGGAACATAAAGAGCCTCAAACCATTCCATCAGGTCATGGGAATGAAGTCTATAACTGTTACTGGTATTTGGCATATCAAATACGACACGGATAGCTTGCCAGGCCCTGCCGTGCAGGTAGCATACTCTTGTAGTCATCATTGTCAAACACTGTCAACATTAAACATAGACAAAGCGATATACATGATAACCCCTAAATGTCTGTATTGCAAGATACAATTTGTAAGAGAAGGAAGAAAGAAAGAGAGATGGAGGGAGAAAGATAGGAGAAGAAGAAAAATGCCTACCATAGAGGCAGGCTGGGGGGAGGAAGGAGGGAATTCGGGGATATTGGAAGGGTGGTGGAGGGCTGCGTGCTGGAACACTGTGTGGCTGAGACCCAATCATGAAAAGCTTTGTAACTGTATATCTCACAGTGGTATAATAAAAATTTTTTAAAACAAGAGTTAATACCGGATTGTTCCAAGCCTGAAGAGGAAGTTATCACAAGAAGAAAAAGATATCACAGAAGAAACTGAAGAAGCAGAAACTTATGGCCCGGGAATAAACAAAGCATAAGTAATAAATAGAAATATAAGAAAAAAAAAAGAGTTAAGGGGCCAGAGCGATAGCACTGTAGGTAAGGCATTTGCCTTGCATGCAGCCTACCTGGGTTTGATCCCAGGCATCCCATATGGTCCCCTGAGCACTGCCAAGAATAATTCCTGATTGAAGAGTCAGGAATAGCCTCTGCACATCGCTGGGTGTGACCCAAAAAGCAAAAAAAAGAGTTAAAATTTTAGATTCCTGGGGCAGAGCAATAGTGCAGAGGGTGTTGGCCTCGCATGGAGCAGACAGAGTTTGTTCCCAGGCATCCACTATGGTCCCCTAAGCACTGCCAAGAGTAATTCCTGAGTATAACCACTGAGCATGGGGCTGGAGCAATAGCCCAGCGGGTAGGGCGTTTGCCTTGCATGCGGCTGGCCGTGCCGGCCAGGGTTTGATCCCCAGCATCCCATATGGTCCCCTGAGCACCGCCAGGAGGTGATTCCTGAGTGCAGAGCCAGGAGAAACCCCTGAGCATTGCCGGGTGTGACCAAAAAAAGCAAAAAAAAAAAAAAAAAACCACAAAACATAAAAAAAACCACTGAGCATCTCCAGATGTGCCCCCAAAAAGTGAAGAATTTATAAGAATTATCATTTTTAAGAAACATCTCAAATTCTAATATGTGGTCTTGGTAATACAAAATTTTTTTGTGTTGTATTAAAAACACTATTCATTTGGTTTTGGTCTTATGCTTGAGAGTCATACCCAAGGGTGCTTACTCCTGGCTCCTTCCTTGCTCAGGAATCACTCTTGGCAGTGTTCTGGAGATTGCATATGGTGCCAGAGACCAAACCAATATCAGTTGTGCGCAAGGCAAGCGCTTACCTGCAGAACTGTCTCCCAGCCCAACACTTTTTGATTTTTACATTTTTTTACTGCAGCTCGTGATTTAATTCTGTCATTGGTGGTTTCCCATGCACACAATTCCAATACCACATCCAGCACCTTTCCTTCAACCATCCCCACAACACTCTTAGTGACTTAACATCTGGAGACCCAAAATAGATCTCATGGAGTAGAGAGAGTATTTCCTTTCTGAAAACACTGGATCTCAAGGAAAAGTCCAAGGAAAGCAAGCTCTTAGAATTCTGTGTGCAGAGAAGCCAAAAGAGGCAAATAACTTGATGAAGCATCCTACTTGCCCATTAACACCAAGTACCAACGTCTGTAATGCTGATCTATTATTACACAATAGAGGAAATTGGGCAAATACCACGTACTCAGTCACTGGGGCTTGTGAAAGCCACTAGAGACTTCCTAAAATATGATCTTCCTCTAAAGCCAAGTTCTGACCATGCCCGCAAGAAGCACTTCCACAAACTTCCCACGACCACTGCCTACTAGCTCTGTGTTCCCTCAACCGCACCTGCTTTCAAGGATAAAATACTGTGGAAACGAGGGGTGGGAACTGTAGCAATAGGAAATTACTGAATGGTAGATGATCCTTAAATGAAAGGATAGAAACACCCAACATTCTTACAATTCTTGTAGTTACCAACTTTTTTTTTTTCTTTTGGGTCACACCCGGTGATGTTCAGGGGGCTACTCCTGGCTCTGCACTCAGGAATTACTCCTGGCAGCGCTCAGGGGACTATATGGGATGCTGGAGGTTGAAGCCTGGGTCGGCCGTGTGCAAGGCAGATGCCCTACCCGTTGTGCTATCACTCCAGCCCCAACTTTCTTTTTTTTTGGGGGAGGTCACACCCAGCAATGCTCAGGGGTTTCTCCTGGCTCTTCACTCAGGAATTACTACTGGCGGTGCTCGGGGGACCATATGGGATGCTGGGGAACTGAATCCAGGTTGGCCACTTGCAAGGCAAATGCCCTACCCACTGTGCTATTGTTAAAGCACCCCCAGCCCCAACTTTGATAAGAACTCTAAAAGAACTAGTTTCAACTGTTTGCCAATGTATGCTCAACAGAGACCCCCTGACCCCCCATCTCATCTTGGTCCTTCACTAATACCAAAATATATATTAACGCCTATGCTAAGTGTATAATCTGATTCTAAATAATACTGTATTTTTTTTTTTTTTGCTTTTTTGGGTCACACCCGCGCGACACTCAGGGGTTACTCCTGGCTCTGCACTTAGGAATTACTCCTGGCGGTGCTCAGGGGGACCACATGGGATTCTGGGGATCGAACCGGGCCGGCACGGGCCGGCTGCATTCAAGGCAAACACCCTACCCGCTGGGCTATCACTCCGGCCCCAATACTGTAACCTTACAGTAACCTGTAATCCCAATACACCCGAGAGACTAGCCTAACCCCTTCCGCAAATATTCCACGCCCCGAGTTAACTCCCCCTATAAAATTCTCACCCCAAACTCAGCAGGCTCCACTATGCCCTTAGAACACCTGCACCCACCCCTTCACCAAGTATACACATTTAGAAAGGTGTATACTTTTATTTTATTTATTTATTTATTTATTTTTTGCTTTTTTGGGGTCACACCCGCGACGCTCAGGGGTTACTCCTGGCTCTGCACTAAGGAATCACTCCTGGCAGTACTCGGGGGACCATATGGGATGCTGGGGATCGAACCCACGGCACAGGCCGGCCACGCAAGGCTGGGCTATCCTCCAGCCCCAAAAGGTGTATACTTTTATTTATTTATTTATTTATTTATTTATTTATTTTGCTTTTTGGGTCACACCCGGCAATGCTCGGGGCTACTCCTGGCTCTGCACTCAGGAATTACTCCTGGCGGTGCTCGGGGGACCATATGGGATGCGGGGATCGAACCCTGGCGGCACAGGCGCGGCCGCGTGCAAGGCAACGCCCCTACCCGCTGGGCTATCGCTCCGGCCCCAAAGGTGTATACTTTTAAAAATATGCTATTTATGAATCTTTTTTGCTGCTTTACTCTGCCTCACCCTTCAATTCTTTCTCCAAGAAAGAGCATCCAGATTAAGCCCACTCACTTTCCTCTCTGACCACAAAGAGTTAAATCCCATCCTGTTTCAAGTCCCATAGTTCCCACAGCCCTAACCTCCAGAACCACACTGATCAGCTCCCAGCATCCATGCCAACGAAGCAAACTTGAGTAGCCCCACTTCACCAGGCTGCCCTTTCCCGGACTGGCAGGGCAGTTGCCTCATTAGAAACCTCTCTAAATCCTGAGGGCTTCCCCAAGACCAACCCTCCAGCAACAGGACAAAAGAGGGTTAGAGTGAGAGTACTGTGGAGATAGCGTTTGCCTTACAAATGGCCAGCCCAGGTTTGATCTCTAGCCTGTAATCTGGTCCCCGGGGCGGCCAAGAGTGATCCCCAAGACTAGAGCCAGGAGTAAGCATTGAGCACCACCGGGTGTGGCCACCACAAAAAAAGGCGTCGGGGTGACTATTTGAGTTGGAGTAACTTCTCCATGAAGTCCATCTTCTGCCAAGGTACTTGGGCAGTAGAATGCATACTCCTGCTCCTGCGCTCAGGGGAGGAAGTGCTGGTTCACAGACTAGATGGAAATAGTACGTTTCCATAGCTATGTTCAAGGGCACCAGGCTTTTGCTACCAAGATCCTTAAATGGAGACTGTCTCCACGGGACAAGAAACCACAGAATAATTTTTTGGGTAGTAATTACAAGAGAAGGAAGTCTCCTCCAACAAGACATTTACTCTCTTACCAGGGCATTAAACCCCAAGCAGTGGACCCATTTGAAACATTCTAAACAGAAGCTGAAAGGAGTGGAGGGAAATAAGAATGGTGCAGGGAAAAGGCATGTCCCTCGCACCTGGCTGGCCCGAGTTCGAATCCGTCACCGCCTGTCATCATCCCGGTCTCAGAGTACTGCTGACCAGAGGCCTGAAGGTCCCATCACTGCTGGGTAGGGCCCCATAGCCCAATACCACTGCGGGCCAAGCAGATTATACCAGGATTGAGCCCCCCCCCCGTGCCCCACCACTGAGACAGAGGATAGGATAGGGTAGAGTTAAACAGAAAGAGATGGATGTTACAAGGACGGGTCTGGCAGCACTGATTTACCACGCAGATGGGATCTGCCTTTAGATCACAGGCAAAAACTGCAAATCGAAAACAGCTGCTAAGACAATTGCCTAACAAGTCTAACGCCCTGAAGCAAATCTACGCCTAATGAAAAATGAAATTGCTTGCCCACCTCATTAGAGAGGCTTAAAAAAGAGAGCAGTCGGGGCCAGAGCGATATAGTACTAGGGTAGGGCGTTTGCTTTTGCACGCAGCTGAGTGGGTTCGATTCCCAGAATCCCATGTGGTCCCCCAAGCACAGCCAGGAGTAGCCCCTGAGTATTGCTGGGTGTGACCCAAAACGCAAAAAATAAATTAAGAGAGCAGTCACCCGTCACCACTCACTTGTTTCCGGTGAAAACTATGCTAGACATCCCTCAATCATCTGTGGCTGATGACAAGAACGTGTTGGGGTAACGCCCTCCCCAAGATTTCCATGTTCAGAGGGAGAAACTCTATAGGGTTTACTAACCAGAGTGTCCGGCCCCTCCACCGAACAAGCTCTGGGAACCCCAAGTTTGCAGCCCAGGCATTCCCTGGGCTTTTCTCCATATCTTGCTTTGTTGCACACCTAGCTCCACCTCCCTCGGGAACCTCTCCCTGACCTGGCTCAGCTCTCCTAGGCTCGTCCCCCCCCCCAGTACCTCCGCAATTACTGAGACTGCAATTTCATAGAGCCTCCGAAGTATCAAACACCAGCCCCCGGTCCACACACAGAGCAAAGGTTCAACGCAATTGAAGGATGACTTCAGATCAATGTGTCTGGGCTTCCCCCACCTCCATTTTTTTCTGGCCTTCATATTAGCTCCAAACTACCCCTCTCTCCCCCATAAAAAGCCACCACCAAAACACAGGGAATGTTAAGACTGCGAGATGCGGTTGGTAGCAAACCCCCCTTGGCTGGGTGGGTCAGGTCCTGGCTGTGGAGATGAGCT
>JAJIBD010012601.1:0-31151 GCA_021461705.1 Cryptotis parvus | reverse complement strand
ACACATAACTGCTGCATTCAGAGATGTTTGTTCCATTGAGAGTGAATGGGGCCTCTGGAACTAGCTCATTCTTCATAAACAATCTCATGGTGGTATAATAAAATATTTCAAAAAATAAAAGAAAGTATGTTCCAAACACAATTATGGTTGATGGAAGCATTGGTTACAATGCACTTTACTCAGTCTTGTGGTGATAAACCAGGGGGAGAGGGTTCTGGCAAAAAGGTTAGTGATAATGCAAGCTGTAAATAAAGGGTGAAGTGCTTACCTATAAAAAGCTAAAAATAGCTTCTCAGCCCAGAGAAATAATCACAGTGACTTTAGCTTTTCTCTGCTTGTCAAGTCCCATCCTTCAGACAACCCAGGTGTCTTTTTTTTCAATTTGAAGGGCACCCCTGAATGCTAAACAACCTGCCAGGCCAGAAGCATAGAACAGTACCCTAAGCAAGGTCTTGCCCGCAGGGAACTCACTATCATGTGAGATCCACAGTCATATAAATCACCTATTGCAATTCAATAATGATTAGAAACCCCAAGAAAGCATAAAGGAGTACTTTATAGTCTTCAAAGCCCTCATATCTTCATTAGAGTATAAACAGACCAAAAATTGGCTTCATTTTCCAGTTGAGACAATAAAGTCCTGCAAACATTTAAAGCATAATCACCAAGTCAGAGATGATTCATAATAGGTTACCCTAGGGCCAGAATTCTCCTCTTACATCTTCTGGTTCTTCCTCACCATCTTACACACCAATCCTAGACCAATTTTAACATAGAAATAGGTTGATCCCTGCTCTAATTAGAGTCAATTTGAATAAAGAGTCCCCTTGAAAAGGTATGTAAATATAGGACATGCATTCATACTCTTGTGAGATAAGCCAAGTCCAGATAAAGTTTTTATAACATTCTGTATATTCTTTCTGCTATTTATAATTTTTTCTGTTCCCGTCATATATGCTCTATTATTCACAAAAGGAACATGAAAATACCATATATTTTAGGAGAAAAAGAATGTGCTTATAGTATGTTGTTTATCTTGACCTGAACTTGAAATACTTGTAAAGTCATTTTTTGGGGGAGTCACACCCGAAGATGCTCAGGGGTTACTCCTGGCTCTTCTCTCAGGAATTACTCCTGCCAGTGCTCGGGGGACCATATGGGATGCCGGGGGATAAAACCTGGGTTGGCCATGCAAGGCAAACTCCCTTCCAGTTGTGCTATCACTCTGGCCCTCTGGTAGAGTCTTAACAAATAATAATAATGGCTAGTTCAGAGAACAATTGAGTAGAATTAAGGGGAATTAAGTGGAAGACCTGGGACCGGTGAAGTTGTGACCAGAACAAGACAATGACTACACGCCTAGCATGCAGCAACTTTATTCCACACACCGGGTCTTTTATATTATTTTAGACAAAGAAGCACATGAAGCACATTTCGTCATAGTCAATTACAAGATAACTATTCATCTCAGGCCCTAACCCTGAAGGCATTCCAGGGTTAACCCCTCATAGGCACATTTAGCCTTGGATTTTAGCAGAACACTGTGGTATAGGCAGGTGGCTAGATAAGGGAGGCTTAGGCCCAAGTTGTACCCTGGTCCAGAGGGAGCTCATGACGTTTCTCAGGCACTGTGACTGAGTTTTAGCAGACACAACCCACAGACAAGGGCCTAGCTCATCGTCTGCAGCTCATATGAGATGGCTGGCTTCCAACACCCCTGTATGTAGCCAACCCCAGTTCAATCTCCAGTACAGCACTTGAAGAGCACCTTAAAGTGTGATCTTGTAGCATAAAACCTGAAATAAACCAGCATAAACAAGTTCTCTGTAGGGTGTGACCCAAAAACTCAACTTCCCAAAAAAAAAAAGAAATAAAAAGGAACCTGCATTTTAGAGCAATATTCTCTGATATTTCCAGGCACTTTCATCCATGGAAGAATTCTATAATCTGGACCGAGATATTGAAGCATCTGCCAAGAGTTGGAAGAAGTTTGTGGAATCGGAATGTCCTGAGAAGGAGAAGTTCCCACAGGAGTGGAAGAACAAGACTTCCCTGCAGCGGCTCTGTATGATGAGAGCTATGCGGCCTGACAGGATGACCCTACGCCATGAAGTTGGAATGAAACTTCTGGTTTGGTTCAGGATAGGTGTGGAACAATTTCAATATACTGTTGGGTGACATGCCCTATGAGCTTTAGGCTCCTGCTACATTTAGCTTATGCTAAGAGCTGCTCCTGCCTTTAGGGAATCTCTGGAGCAGACACAATGGGAGCTTGAATTGGATGGATTGGTCGTGTCAGTCTCCTGGTAGTTATGATTATGTGATAGGACACCCCAGTTTCATAGAATATTTTGCAGCGGCCTAAATAAAGGGGAATTTGATAATGGCCCTGACATAGATAAATTGACAACTAGCAACACAGAGCACTTAAGTGTTGTCTTAGTATGTAGTTAATTCAGATTTTAGTTTCTCAGTAAATGACTAAATCTGTGAAACAATGCTCATCATCACTAATCATCAGAGGGATTCGCCAATCTTTATAACTTTGTTATTGATACCTTTATACCAAGGTGGCACTTTATTTCTTTTTATCGTTTTTAATTTTACTATACCACCATGCAATATACAATTACAAAACTTCATGATTAGATTTCAGTCATACAGTGTTCCAGAAACCATCCCTCCATCAGTGCACATTTCCCACCACCAATGTCCCCAGACTCCCTCCTCCTTCCCTCAGCCTGCCTCTATGGCAGTCACTTTGCCTCTTCTCTCTCAGTCTCTCTGTCTCTGTCTCTCTGTCTGTCTGTCTGTCTCTCTCTCTCTCTCTCTCTACGCCCTTCTCTTACACATTATGGCTTACAATACATATGTTTAGGGGTTATTATATATATATCCCTTTACCTACATTCAATGATCAGATCTAGGCTGGTATTACCATTTCCAACAATTATTAGCACACTGATCCCTTCTCTGTCTTACTAAACCTCTGACTCCCGCATACATATGTGCCTTTTATTTTTAACAGAGACTTTGTTGAAGAAAAGTTAGGAAGCAAATATGTGGGAGGAAGAACAATAGATTTTGCGACTTCGTTTGAAGAATCAGGACCATCGACTCCCATGTTTTTTATCCTGTCTCCAGGAGTGGACCCACTGAAGGATGTTGAAAATCAAGGTGAGAAACACCATCTTAAAACCAATGCTACACATGCCTCATGTACTTTCATTCCTGTACCGACCTTCTCTGCCTGAGCCAAGGCTCATTGGGCAGTATTCAATAGTTTCTAATCATTGAAAGAGTCACTACTTAACCAACGCTACGGAGTCATTGCTCAGAGATATTTGGAAGATAGACAGCACAGCAGCATGTGTATGAGGAAATCTCATCCTACCACCTCTCCATATACTCTCTGCCTTTACTGTAGCTGGAACAAATTTTTTGAAATATAGTTCAAGTGAAATTCTTTCACTGTCTCCCAATTCCCCTAGAATAAATTCCAAATTCCTTGGCAAGGCTTATAGAATTTGGCTTCCTGCCTCCTATTTCTCTAGCCTACTTTCCATTATCAATTTCCCACCTCTGTTTGAATATATGTATTTCACATATATTAAATTATAAACATAGCAGCTTAAAATAACACAAATGTATCATTTTGGAATCCTGGGAGTCATAATTCACCTTACTGTGTCCCTGTTTTCCTTATATGTGTCCCTGTTTTCCTTCCTGTGATTATATTGGACTCACTCAGATCATTCAGGATAGCGTAACAGTTCTTAATTCAATCACATCTCCAGATTTTATAGTTAATCTTTTAGCCATTTATAGTTAATATATTTACCGGTTTTAAGGATTCAAATTTGAATATCATTGGAGGCTCATTATTCTGCCTACATTTCCCTACTCTCCTCTTTTGCATCCTGCCCTAGTCACTTCATTTCCCCCAACCATATTCTTTGCCCTTCACCAGGGGAATCTCACCTCATCCCTCAGATAACAATTTCAATGTTGTTTCCTTCAGGAAACTTGCAAGATATATCTCTTTTCCTCCCACAAACTCCTAGCGTGCTCTTATGTATGTCCATCACATTGTAATTGCATAGCTCTTGACCACAGTGTCCCCAATTCCTAATACTGCTTTTCATGTGATGGACATTTAATAAACTAAATGAGGAAATGTGTGAATAAATAATTGATCAAAACAATAAAACCATCAAAACAACATTTGGCAAACCTAAAGACCTTATGTAATTTTATAGAGGCAGATCTTTATTGGTTATAAATATTTATCCATTTTTAAATTTGGATCACTTTTATTATTGATTTGTAAGAGTCTGAATATTCTTTATATGAACTCTGGGACATGTATAATATTTGAAAATATCTTATTGCATTCTTAGAGTTTTTTCAGTTTTTTTAACTATGCCTTTTTAAAGCATAAACATTTCTTAAATCCAATTTTTTCCCTCTTTGGTTTCTTGTGCCTTTGTATTGTATCTGTGCTATCTCAGAAAAAATTGTAATTCAGATAGTATAGGTAGATCTGTAATCTATTTTTTGTCAATGTGTGTGTGTGTTTGTGTGTGCATGCTAGGAGGAAAGGATCCAACTTCATTCTTTAGCATGCAGATATATAAAGTACCCATACAATTTATTGGGGGAAAAAACTAGAAGTTCTGTAACCCCTCTTGAAAATAAATTAATCATAGAGTCCCAAATGATAGTACAGCGGGTAGGGTATTTGCTTTGCACACAGCCAACCCCAGGTTTGATCACCAGCACCATATAGGGTCTCCTGAGCACAGAGCCAGAAGTAAGCCCTGAGCACCAGCTGTTGAATCCCCAAAACAAAATAAATAAATTGACCATAAATGTAAAGTTACTCTAGACACCTAATTCTACCTCCACAATCTAGTATATTAATAGTCAGTGGCAGTCTTAATTTCTTCAGTTTTACATTAATGCATGCTAGCAGGAAGTTCAGAACACCAAGCCTGCATTGCTCTCCATATACATTTTGTATGAGTAACTCAATTCCTGTTTTTAAAAAAAAAAAGCTAGGATTGCAGTGGGAATCACATTAAATATGTTTATCCATTTAAGAGAGTGCTCTTTTTTTTTTATTCTTTTTTATTATAGCACTGTGAGGTAGACATTTGCAAAGCTGTTCATGATTGGGTTTCAGTCACACAATGTTGCAGCACCCATCCCACTGCCAGTGCACATTTCCCACCACCAACGTTCCCAGATTCCCTCCCCAACCCCAGCTGGCTTCTATAGCAGGCATTCCTCCTCCTTCTCTGCCTCCTCCTTCTTCTCTCACTCTCTCTCCCATCTCTTACATATTGTGACTTGCCATATATATATTTAGGGGTTATCATGTATATCCCTTTGCCTACATTCACTGCTGTCATTTTTATTATTTTTTTTTTAATTTTTTTATTATACCACCGTGAAACATACAATTACAAAGGTGTTCATAATTGGTTCTTGGGAATACAGTATTCCAGCACCCATCCCTCCACCAGTGCCCCATTTCCACCTCCAATGTACCCCCCCCTCCCGTCCCCCCACCCGCCTTAATAGCAGGTACCCCAGTTTCCTCTCTTTCTCTCTCTCTGTCTCTGCATCTCTCTCCCTAAGAGAGTGCTCTTGTCTCTACGTTAAATCTTCTGATCCATCAGCATAGAACTCAGTCTGGCTTCCATTGACTGTATTATTACAGCCAATAGAAGTATTGTAAACCTGGGGATCAGTGTACCTAGATACGTCCTCTATTAACTTAAATACTATTACTAAAACATTTTATCCATGCACTCTTTTTTCTTTTAATTATTTGAATTGCCTTTATTTTAACAAATTCACTAATTACATGATACTAATGAAATTTACATAGTATCCATGCACTCTTAAATATTTTTATTTTTTTTTATTGTACCATCATGCAAAATACAATTAAAAAGCTGTTCATGATTGGGTTTTAGTCATACATTTTTCCAGCATCCGTCCCTCCATCAGTGCCCAATATCCCCAAGTTCCCTCCCCTCCTCTAGCCTGCCTCTATAGCAGGCACTGTATCACTGTATCACTGTCTTCTCATTGTTCATCGATTTGCTGGATTGGGCACTAGTAACATCTCCATTAGTCCTGTCACAAGCAAGTGTAACCCAAGGGCATCTGCTTGCTACACGGACAGGAAGAGCCCGAAACCATTCTTCAGGTCATGGAACTGAGGTCCATAATTGTTACTAGTTTTTGGCATAACAAGTAAATAAAACACGGGTAGCTTGCCACGCTCTGCCGTGTAGGTGGAGGCACTATTTCTCTTATTTCTTTCTCTCTCTGTCTCTGTCTCTGTCTCTGTCTCTGTCTCTCTCTCTCTCTCTCTCTCTCTCTCTCTCTCTCTCTCTCTTTTCCTTACTATTGTGGCTTGCCCTACAGACATTTTGGTATTATCATGTAACTCCCTTTGTGTGCATTCAATGTTCAGTTCTCGGGTGGCTCTAACATTTCCCATAATTAGTAAAGCACTAGTATATATTTATGTACCACTAATGAATGCAGTCATTCTATATCTGTCTTTTGCTTCCTGACAAAATTCACTCAGCATGATATTCCCCATGTCATTCCATTTGCATGTAAATTTTGTGACTTCATCTTTTCTGGCAGCTGCATAGTATTCCATTTTGCGAATGTACCACAGTTTCTTTAGCAAGTCTTCTGATCTTGGGCATTCAGGTTGTTTCCAGACTCTGGCTATTGTGAATAGTGCTGTGATGCACATCAAAGTGAAGATAGTGTTTAGGCTGTGTGTTTTTGGGTTTCCGGGTATATTCCCAGAAGTGGTATTGCAGGGTCAAATGGGAGCTCAATGTCTAGTTTTTGAAACAATGTCCATATTGTTTTCCAAAGGGGTTGGACCAGTCAGCACTCCCACCAACAGTAGATGAGAGTCTCTTTCTCCCCACATCCAGGCCAGCACCGGCTGTTCTTGCTGTTTTGGATGTGTGCCAGTCTCTGTGGTGTGAGATGGTACCTTATTGTTGTTAGGATTTGCATCTCCCTGGTGATTAGTGATGAAGAGCACTTTTTCATATGCCTTTGGTCATTTGAATTTCTCCTTTTTGGAAGTTTCTGTTCATTTCTTCTCCCCATTTTTTGATGGGGTTGGCTGTATTCTTCTTGTAGAATTCTACCAGTGCCCGATATATCCTGGATATTAACTCCTTATTGGATGGGAAATAAGTGAATATTCTTTCCCAGTCTGTGGGCTGTCTCTGTATTTTGGTCATTGTTTCTTTGGAGGTGCAGAAGCTTTTCGGTTTTTTTTTTTTTTTTTTTTTTTTGCTTTCTGGGTCATACCCGGCAATGCTCAGGGGTTACTCCTGGCTCTGCACTCAGGAATTACTCCTGGCGGTGCTCAGGGGACCATATGGGACGCCGGGGATCGAACCCGGGCCGGCACAGGCCGGCCGCAAGGCAAACGCCCTACCCGCTGGGCTATCGCTCCGCCCCAGCTTTTCGGTTTTATATAATCCCATTTGTTTATCTTTTGCTTCATTTGCTTTATCACTGCTGTTTCATCTTTGAAGATGCCTTTAGATTCGATGTCATAAAGCATTTTTCTTATGTTTTCTTCTACATACCTATGGATTCATGTCTGATGTTGAGCTCTTTGATCCATTTTGATCTGACCTTTGTGCATGGTGTTAGAAGGACTAAGTTCATTTTTTTTTTACATGAAGCTACCCAGTTCTCCCAGCACCACCTGTTGAAGAGACTTTGTTTGCTCCACTTAACATTCTTTGTGCATTTATCAAAGATTAAACGACCATATATTGGCGAGTGTGTTTCAGGATATTCAGTTCTATTCCATAGGTCTACTCATCTGTCTCTAATGCACTCTTAAATAAATTCTCTCGACTTTCCTCTTTGTAACACAAGACTTCTATTTTGCAACTTGCATCAAAGATTCTTTAATTTTACATAATCAGAATTAATATTTATTCTCCTCTGTTACTTTGAATTTTATTTATACTAAATATATCAATTACTTTTAATATTTTAAAACAGCAAATCAATTAAAGATGCATGTAAACATGCTAGGGTTATATTTTATTCTTTATGAATAATATATTTTTAGGATATTCTATTCCTAGAGTTAAAATTCTTTGATAGAGCTGAGGTTACATGAGTCGGAGGTTAATGAGACTAACCTCCCACTAACCTATAAGGTAGTTGTCTAAAATTTCTTCCTTTGTGCCAATATTCTTATTTATGCTTTTGCTAAATAAAATACTACTCAGTATATATCCGCATTGCTCACTGTCTTCTGGAAGTCAGTTTTGGTAATAAGAGAAATACCAGCTATAAGAGATATTATTATTTTATAATATTTGGTTATAAGAGAATACCAGTAGAAAGTATGTGTCCTTTTTTTTTTTTAGGGGCCTATTTTACTTCCCCTGAAATCTTTTCTAAGAATTGCCAGGGATCAGGCCAGAGCGATAGAACAGCGGGTAGGGTGTTTTTCTTGCACACGGCCGACCCAGGTTTGATCCCCAGCATCGCATATAGTCCCCCGAGCACTGCCAGGAGTAATTCCTAAGCGAAGAGCCAGGAATAACCCCTGAGTACAGCCGGGTGTGATCCAAAAAGCAAAAAAAAAAAATTGCCAGGGATCAAATCCAATACCTCACACATGCAAGGCCAATGCTCTGCCACTGAGTCACATCACCAAAACCTTCCCTGAAAACTCTTGGATCATTTATCTTTATTGTAGATATATTAAACTTAAATTCATCTGCTCAGCACTCAACAGTGCAATTTTATGTGAATGTTATCTATTGTCGGGGAATGGCTGCCGGGGTCCCTGACAGTGTCGGGCAGAGGTTCTCTTCTACCTCCGAGGACGCCGGAGAACAGATGAAAACTCACGAGTCCGGTGCAGTTCCAAACAGGCTTTTAATAGTACAAAAGCTCTTCCACAGCACTCCAATATGATGAACAAACTCTAGCTCTGGTCCAAACTTAGACCATACAAAAGAGCCTAGGTCTCCCACCAAAGAGAGAGGATCTCATCCGAGATGAGTCCTACCCAGAAGAAGGAGCAAAGGGCCAAAGAACAAAAAGCCAAAAGCCAAAAGCAAAAGGCCCAAAAGGTAAAAGTGAAGGGGCCTCAAGTCAGCCCCTTATATACACCAAAGTAATCCAATCAGGAGGGTCATGTCAATAAAGAACTCTAAACAGAGTGTAGTACCACACCCTATTGCAGTTATAAACAAAGGTTATGCCAAGGTCTAATCCTTTCTACCAAGATTATCTCTTATGTAAAACACTGGAGAGAGAGAGGGCTGATATAAAGTAATACATCTTAACTTCATGAGCTTCATGTAATCTAGATGGTACCCACAAGGTCCTTCTTATTATTATCTGCACCAGGGTGATTCTGAGTATCTTGTTCTCGTGTACTGAAAGGGTCACACTCGCCTGCTTAGAGCAAACTAGTATGATCCTTCCTATAGTCTTATAGTCTCAGCATAGCCAGGGTGGTAGTCTCCTGGTAAATTCTAACTGTCCCACGCTGGGTGCAGTGGGTATAAAGAGGAGCTGTGCCCAATCTAGAAAACATAGAAGTCTTCATAGATGTATAAGTCAGAAGTGTTCAATCAAGGTGACTTCTGTAACTGCCACACCCTCTAGCAGTGTTTACATAGAAGAGAGGTCTCATTAGAATGAACCTTGACTTAAGTAGATTAAGCTGGGAGTGGGCAAAACAACAAAACTCCCAGAATAGCTAAACCTGTCCTCCAATAATCTATGAAGTTAGATCTCTTATCTATGAAGTTTTTCTTATATATGAAGTTTTTCTCTTTTTTTTAATATTTGGGTAACACCTGGTGATGCTCAGGGGTTACTCCTGGCTCTACACTCAGGAATTACTCCTGGCAGTGCTCAGGGGACCACATGGGATGCCGGGATTGATCCCGGATTGACAGCATGCAAGGCAAGCACTCTACCCACTCTGACCCCAATCTATGAAGTTTTTCTTGTTTATTTTTATAAATGAGGGGGGAGGGGGGGAAGTCCGAATGTGGAAAATGGCAGGCCCCATGGAGTGGGGGGGGTTGTCTGGCTTGTTGTGATGCTCTGCTGGGGTGGTGGGCCAGTAACCCGCCATGCCTCTCGGGTGCCTCATGAACAGCTGAGTACAGGGAGAGGCAAGGAGCAGCTCTGCCCCATGTCTGAGAGTCTCTGGATCAGCATACCTGGGCCGGATTGAGAAAAAAAAACCGTCAGAACTCCACCCAGCAGACCAGTCCATCACAGCCCAGATCATCCACACCCACCCTGCAGCAGTTTTTTTCTCAATCCGGCCCAGGTATGCGGATCCAGAGACTCTCAGACATGGGGCAGAGCTGCTCCTTGCTCTCCCTGTGCCCAGCCATTCATGAGGAACCCGGGAGGCATGGCGGGTTCTAGCCCTGGCCCACCACCCCAGCAGAGCCTCACAACAAGCCAGATGCCCCCCACTCCATGGGGGCCGCCATTTTCCACATTCGGACTTCGCTCTTGTCAGAACTCCACCCAGCAGACCAGCCCATCACAGCCCAGCTTGCGCAGCCTCTTGCGGCCCGCGGTTCATCAATAAATGCTTTATTTGGAGGTGACTACAAGAGTATGCCTCCCCCACGGAAAGCCTGTCAAGCTGCTCATGTCGTATTTGATATGCCAAATACAGTAACAATTATATTAGGTCATTCCCGTGACCTAATATAATGGTTTGAGGCTCTTTATATTCCTGTAGCAAGCCGATGCCCTTGGCTCTACTAGCATGAGACAGGACATATGGAGATATTACTGGTGCCCGCTCTAGCAAATAGATGATGAACGGGAAGATAGTGATAGTGATAGTGATTTTTATAAATGCCCCTACCATTTATCAAGTTGCTCATGTCAGAAACCTGGGGATCAGTGTACCTAGATACCTCCTCTAGAGTCTAGCCCATGTAGTTCTAATGATTCTGACTCCTAAAGAGGTTAGAAATTGTTAGACATTTCTAATTGTGTTTTGCTTTTGGTTTTTGGTTTTGCTTGCTGGGAAGATTGATCTCATCAGTACTAGAAAAGCAAACCTGAGGCCCTGGGAGTGTCAAGAAGGTACCCCAGTTCCCTATCTCCTGTTTTAATTGTTTTCATCATTACATGATGAGTCTTATGTATGAAGTAACGATGAAGTCTTCTTCATTACTTCCCTAGTCCAAATCATCATAATTTCTCACTTGGACAATCACTGCATTTATCCCTAGACCCCTAGTCTACAGTCTTTCGTTAGTTTGCAGTTAAAAACATCTTGCTAAGTTTCAAATCTGATCATAAACTCCATAAAACTCTTCTATTGCAAACTCTCTATTACTTCCCTTTATCTTAAGTTCAATTCCATTAATGCTATCTGTGTGGGCTGCATGGCCTGTATTTCCAGTCAGCCCTTTAATCTTACCTTCCCTGAGGCTCGCTGTACCCAGCCACACAGCTTTTCTCAGGTCCTTAGTCAGATAAATTGCTTTACTGAGGAGAATGTTTACATAAGTACTTACTTTTTACTTAACTTCCTTCTGTCTCATCCTTTATCATCCAGTGTCTCTTCCTCCTTAGATATCAACCTTCCTGGTCTTATAAGACTGCTCGGCTCCCCATTACACATATGTTTTGGAAGCATTTTATACAATTCTTTTTTTAATGTTAATGAAGGCAAAATCCTTTAGAAATAATCATATTTGAGAGGGAATGTGGGAATTGGTGGTGGGAATGGGGCAACTGTTGGAAGGACAGGTGCTGGAACACTGTATGACTGAGACCCAATTATGACATCTGTGTAATTGTATATCTCACAGTAGTATAATAATAATAATTTTTAAAATGTCAAAAAAAGAAAATAACATGTTTTAAGCAATAAAGGATGATATAAAGAAAAAAGAAATAATCATATTTTTAGATATTTACAAGCATTCAAAACAAAATTGCAAGCATTCTAAAAGAAACAAAAAATGTCTTAATTTTTTTAACACATCAGTATCCACTTTGTGAAAATATTTTATTATAGCACCATGAGATATACAATTACAAAGATGTTAATGCTTGGGTCCCGGTCATACAGTGTTCCAGCACCCATCCCTCCACCAGTGCCCATTTCCCACCACCAATGTCCCCGATTCCTTCCCCCACTCCCCTAGGCTGCCTCTATGGCAGGTTCTTTATCTCTTTTTACTCTTTCAATTTTTTTTTGCTTTTTTGGGTCACACCCAGCAATGCTCAGGGTTTACTCCTGGATCTGCACTCAGGAATTACTCCTGGCGGTGCTCGGGGACCATATGGGATGCCAGGGACCAAACCCAGGTCAGCCATGTGCAAGGCAAACACCCTACCAGCTGTGGTATTGCTCTGGCCCCTTTTCACTCTTTCTTTTTTTTTCTCTCTCTCTCTTTCCTTCTCTCTTCCTTCTCTTACACATTGTGGATTGAAATACATACATTTAGAGGTTATATGTGTATCTATTTGCCTGTATTCAATGCTCAGTTCTAGGCTGGTATTATCACTTTCGACAATTATTAGCACACTGTTCCCTTCTCTAAGTCTTACCTAACCTCTGACTCCCACACATTTTTTGGGATTCCACCTTTGACAAGACCTCCTGATCCATGTTTTGCCTGACTTTGGATTTGGATATTGGTTTCATTATATATATATATATATATATATATATATATACATATATATATATGTCATGCAAATAAATGCAGTCATTCTATAACTCTTTAATTATGGTACATCTACAAATTGAATAATATACAGCATACATAGGTGGACATGAAGAGTACCATATTGAATGAAATGAGTCAGAGGGACAGACATAGAATGATTGCACTCATTTGCAGAATATATATATATATACATATACACATATATATAAAGCATAGTATAAGAATAATGCGTACATTTATCTCACATGGAAGATACCATGATATCCACAAAGGTGGTTTTCCCAGGGCATTGCTTACCCAATGTGGGAAACTTGACTGCATAATTTGTGGTAGTGGGGGACTGCATTCATACCATTCCCTGAAAAAATAAAAAAAGAATACCCAAAAACAGTAGAAATGATCGTCTGGAGGACTGGTCATGGTAGGAATCCTGACACAAGTTGTAGGGGAGTTCAGTTAGGACAGAGAAGGGACCACTGTGACAATGGTAATTGGAAATGATCACTCTGGACAAGAACCAAGTGCTGAAAGTAAGTAATAACTTTTTAGTAACAGTATTGCAAACCAGAGAGAGAGAGAGAGAGAGAGAGAGAGAGAAGTATCTGCCATTTGAGGCAGGCTGCCTCAAGGTGCAGGTAGGGAAATCAGGGAGGGAACATTGGTGATGGGAAATGTACATTGCTGAAGGGAAGATGGGTGTTGAAACATTGCATGACTGAAACTCAATCATGAAAAACTTTGTAACTGTGATTTAGCATATGAAGTTAACTCATGGTGATTGAACATAGGAAGGAAGGAAGGAAGGAAGGAAGGAAGGAAGGAAGGAAGGAAGGAAGGAAGGAAGGAAGGAAGGAAGGAAGGAAGGAAGGAAGGAAGGAAGGAAGGAAGGAAGGAAGGAAGGAAGGAAGGAAGGAAGGAAGGAAGGAAGGAAGGAAGGAAGGAAGGAAGGAAGGAAGGAAGGAAGGAAGGAAGGAAGGAAGGAAGGAAGGAAGGAGAAAGTGAAAGGAGAAAGAAAAAATTAAATTTATTTCTATAATTTTAACTTGTGTTTTACAAAATTACTCTCCAGAGATCGAGGATAATGTCCTTCTGTTCATAATATTTGCCATTTTTTTTTTCTTTTTTTGGGTCACACCCGGCGATGCTCAGGGGTTACTCCTGGCTCTGCACTCAGGAATTACTCCTGGCGGTGCTCGGGGACCATATGGGATGCCGGGATCGAACCCGGCCAGCACAGGCTGGCTGCATGCAAGGCAACGCCCTACCCGGCTGGGCTATTGCTCCAGCCCTATTTGCCATTTTTTAAAGCATAACTAGCATAGAGAAGGCACTCTATAAATTCTTACATAGATTAACAATTAGTGTCATAAAACTATTGTGATAACTATGCTAATTTTGACATTTACCTTTTTACAGAGTTCTCAGTTTCTCTGTCCCCTGGAGCTTTACTTCTCTTCATATTGACTAACCTAGTTTCCTCATTTTTTTATTTTTTAAAAAATAATTTAAATTATTAATAATTTAATAATTTCAATAGCATCCCTACATTATATTGGTTCTGCCAATACAATATTGGCAGATCAATAAATATGATCATTGTATAAAAACCAATCATCAAAAAATAGAAATTCACTTAGCTTCCCTTGAAAGTTTCTTCTCATGGCTTCAGAAGAGTCGGGAAAATAAATAATAAAATCTTGAAGATGGATGAGATGGGAGAAGACAAAAATAATACAAAACCCTCTCCCAGCTTTGCATAATCATTTGAGTAAATTAAAGAAAGAACGCAAATAATGAAATATTCAATAACTATTTCTTTTTAAATTTTTAAATGATTTATTTTAAACTCTGTGATTTACAAAGTACAAACTTTTTCACAATACATTTGCTGGAAAGAGTCATCATTCAGCACCAATCCCACCACCAGAGTGCCCCACCACCACCAGAGACCCACATTTCCCACCCACGCTCTATCCCCTCCCAATGCCTGCTCACTTAGCCAGCATCAATTATGTGGATCCTTGCAGCTCATATAAGGGAACAGTAATGATAAAGTCATGCCTTTTTTTTTGTTTCCCTAGGCAGATGTGTGGGAGTCTGGCCAGTTTCTGTTCTTGGATTCACTTTCTGGGTTTCCAGAACACAATGGTTTTCTACTGACAATCCCAGGCACACCACCACTACAGCTACTAACAACACTTATTTCACATTTATCTCAAAGTCTATTTGAGTTTTTCCTATTCATACACTGAATAATCCATTCTATATTGGTTGTTAAAGCTAATTCTCTAAATATGGTCAATGGACCTGGTGTTAGACAAAAGTCAATAGAGATCCTAAAATCTCCATTGTGCCATTTGAGTCCACTGTATAGGAAATGACTGAGGTGGTCCCCCAGACCACACCTCGTGCCCACATACTTTGTTTCTAGAAAAACGTGATGGGATACCAGTTAGATGAATATACTATGTTTTGAGATAACACACGGGCTCTCTGCGCCTGCACACCACAGGGGGTACATAGAACCCCCCCATATACGGTCCCAACCGGTCACAGTTCTGGGGGCCCACCAGGACTTGCCAGAGGGCATTGAATTGAGGAAGGGTGCCCCAGCTTCAGCTCCCCAGGGAACCTGGTGGATTCAATCACCCAGGCATGCATACCTGGGCTTGAAACTCGACTATTTCATTGGGTGTGGCTCTGCCGAGCTGTGGAGTCTGGACCTTGCAAGTGGCTACGGTTGTGATGCATGAGGTTTTTGGGCCTCTGAGGCTCTGCTTGGGAGGCAGGGGGAGCCTGACCCTGCCCCCCTTCCAGGACTCCTCATCAGCCCAGCACTGGCCGAGCAGGCAGCAGCTCAGCCCCTCTAGTTTCTCGCTTTTATTCGATATTTTCTCTCATGAAAAGTTTATATACTCAAATTATGAGCAGTTTTCTACTATTCTTTGGCACTTGACCTCCAACTATTCCATAATATAGTTTGGAACTTTCTGTCATTTTAAACAAGATGACCTCTTCCTTGCTATATATTGGTTTTTTATTTCTGAATTCAGAAAATCAACTCTGCCCATGACTTTATGCATATTTCTTTCCCAGAGCAATATTGCTTCCCATTAACCAGCTTACTTGGCCACCTGTGTCTTCCTCACTCCTGCCCTTTTGATGCTGTGATTTATTTTCTAATTCACCAATTTAGAATGTACATTCTGGAAATATTCATATTTTCTGCATCTTGAATCTAATCAGAGATCAGCCTAATTATATCCATTTCTCAATATTGGAATTCACATGACTGAATTTCCCTTATTTTCCCTATATCAAGCTTAGTTTGTGCAAATTTACTCTTGATATGCTTGGGCAGTCTTTGTATATGACAGTTCACTGTCTTACTTCATACAGACACTTAAAAACTTCCATCCTTTCCATATGAGGTTTTTGTTTATAATGTCTTAATTTCTCTATTCCTTTGTTTCATCAAACCAGTTTTAATATAAGGTAGGATTTTGGCTTTGTTTTATGTTGATTCCTTCTTAATGTCTTTGTTTTTGAAAAATTAATGTTTTCATGTCCTTTCTTTTTATTTATTAGTTTATCCTCTTTTGCCCAATTTGATTAAATTAGTTCTGTTATTTCCATTTTGTCATCAGAAAGAAGGTGTTATCTACCACTTTCAACTGCCTTCTTACTCTCTTTCCAGTGCTCTCGCCAAGATCGAAACCTCATTTAGGCCTGCTCTCAGGTCCCTTACAAAGAAACAAACACTTCTCTGAGGCATGATTGCTCACACTTTGCTTCACGTTTCCTTTTCATTATTTCTGATCCCATCCCTTTCACTCTGAGGACAAACAGATCCAATCTTTAGAAGATAGTTACAAGATGAAAGAAATGCTAAATTGGGGGCCCAAGTGATAGAACAGTGGGTAGGGCATTTGCCTTATACATGGTCAATCTGGGTTCAATCCCGGCATCCCATATGGTCCTCCAAGCACTGCCTGGAGTAATTCCTGAGTGCAGAGCCAGGAGCAACCCCTGAACGTTGCCAGGTATGACCCAAAAAAGAAATACTATTTTTGTGTATTGAGATTTTAGGTGAGTAATAGAGGAAAGAGGTCCAGAAACAGAAATGTGATGAAGAATATGCTGAGAAGCAGTTAAACGGCAGTAGTTCGATGAGTTTCTAATAGTTGGCATAATTTTTTTTCTGAGAAATAAAAAAAAAATGAGGCGAATTTATAAGTATAAGATGCCAGGGAGATAGCTCAAAGGAGAAAAGATCATGCTTTAATGCAGGATACCCAATATTGATGCCTGACACTCATTATCTCATTATTAAATAATTATAAATTATTTAAATTTATTTTTAAAGTATTTTATTTTTCATCGATATTATACTATTCACAATACTATAAATAATGGCTTCATGCACATAATTTCAATACCACACCCATCACCAGTGTACCAAATTCCTTCCCCCAAGTTACTCAGTACCCCTCCCTCGCACTCTCAATTTAATTTAAAGTTAAAAGGGAGGCAGAGCAATAGTACATTTGGTAAGATGCTTGCCTAGCATATGGCCAACCCAATTGATAATTGGGTTGGTAATCCCAATTATCAATTGGGAATTGATAATTCCCAATATCAATTTGGGAATTGATATCCCAATTGATATTGGGGATATGAATCCCCAATATCCCATATGATCACTGAGCACCACCAGGAGTAATTCTTGAGTGTACAGCCAGGAGTCACCCGTGAGCATCACCCAGTATGACCCAAAAACAGTCAAAGAAAAGGAAAGGGCCAGGGAGATAATTTGGGAGGTGAAATGCTTATCTGGTACACATTATTGGGACCACGTAATGGTGCCTCAAGCACTACCAGCAGTGATCCCTGAACTCAGATCCAGATGAAAGCCCTGAATACATCTAAGTGTGACCTAAATCACTCCCCAAAAATAAAAGAGGGCCCACTAGGAAAATATTTAAAGAATGAAAGAAATGAACAATGAAGTCACTTTCTAGACACATAAAAGAGTACCAAGGAACACAGGTGGAGGATCATAACTTCTGGTGGCTCCAACTCACCTAGAATATTTTTCCCTTTTATTAATTCTTATATTTGTTGAAGGGTAATACTTTAGTGGAAGAGATCATCAGAGTTTAGATTTGTGTAAGAATCTAGTTCACATTATGGATTATTGGGTTCACATTTAAATAAAAGGATCTAATAAAATTGGGGAAAATAGAGATGCTAATGGATGGGTGCGAGAGTCGACAGTCTGGACAGTAGAAAGTAATAGTCATTAGTAGATATGCAATAATAAGGCTTCAGACATGAGACAATTCCAGTGCTAGCCACAGGGGGTGAGTACCAAATTAAAAGGGAATTAGTTCTTTGAAGATAAGGACACATAAGGCTGGCTGATGATTAAGCAATGCATGGTGACATTAAAAATTATAAGGATAATAAATAAATGAAAAGGACAGAATATTTGAACCAACTGTCTTGTAAACCTCAAATGAACTATGCAAGATGACTGCATGTTATTATCCATTTTATCTCCTCAGTTTTATTGTCGTGCCTTGAGCCTAGATTACTACAGACTCATCCTAACTGGCATGTGCATGTTCTCTGCTAGCCTTTGCCCCCAAATCCCTCCAGTTGGTAGTTTTAATCTAATCTTTATTAAATTCCTCTTTTTCTATATCTTTCTCTTACTAATAAAGAAAAGAAAGAGACCTTTGTGAGTAGAAATGTCAATGAATGGCTCTAATATTTTCTGTCTGGTATTTGCTCTGGAAGATGTTGTTTATATAGTTGTTTCCAAATCTCCCATCAAATCCATTGCCGGCTAGGATTTATAGAGTTTAATAAAGGCATTTTGGGGTTTATCTCAGTTAGATCTATATTAACTATTCCTCACTATAAAGCATCATCATTTTTCTTTGTCTTATACAGTAAAAGAATTCTATACTTTCTCAAAGAACTATCTGATGAGCTTTTTAAAATTTTACACAGAACCAAATTGTATCTTTAGTTTTAATCCTCCCAAAACTGAAAAAGATTAATACATATTTATATTATTTTTCTTGTTTTAATTCTCTTTATTTCTCTTGAGAAAAATAATGTCTTCATACATTATTGTTATCCTTTTCTAAAACTATTATAAAATGTAGCCAATATTTTTGTGTTGGGCTAATAACAGTGTCTAATATCTTATATATTTAAGTCATTTACTTGTTTAAAGTTTCACTTCAGCTTGGAGAGCAATTCAGGTGAAATTCATTTACTACTTTGCTCCAGTGATGTGGTTACTGTATTTGTGTTGGTGAAGCTATTTCCTACTGCATTCCCACCCCAAGTTACATCTAGTACATTCATACAATATGATAGTTACAATAGTGCAGCTAATCCTCTTCCACTCATCACTCTAATTTATGCCAAAAATGAGAAAAACTTTTCTTGGTATAAGAAATCAGAAAAGGAGAATAATAGAGCTTTAATAGGGGCGCCAGTATTAATTAAATCCTTTTCCTACCTGCTACAACTCCCAATAAATATCCAGAGAAAATATACATTTGGAGTACAAAGAAACTTAGAACCACACCCATAAAAATGCTTTTCTTTGTGTTTTTTTTCATCAGCTTTCCTTAAGAGAATCAACCAATGACTAGTCTTCAAAGAGAAGCTATACAAAGAACATCTGTACTTCTGTCCCTTTTTAGAGATTAAGTGAAAAGTGGGGTGTGATATAATTTGAGTCTAGACAAGCACTTCCTTTTATTCAACAACAAAGAGCTGGAGCATGTTGGAAATACGCACACACACACACACACACACACAAACATTCATTAGGGAAAAAAGGCTCAGTCATGTACTGAGAATAGAGACAGATATACTGTGTTTGAGGAGTAATACGGAGATAAGATTTCCTTAAGAACATTAAATAGCACAGATCATCAGAATCAAGTGATGAAATGCCAATTTAATATTAATTTTAGGTAAAAAACTTGGATATACCTTCAACAATCAGAACTTTCACAACGTATCTTTGGGACAAGGACAGGAGGTAGTGGCTGAGGCCATACTGGACGTGGCTGCCAAGAAAGGTCACTGGGTTATTTTACAGGTATGTTCACTCTGCCCGGATCTGGGTCACTCTTTTTTTATTAATTAATTAATTTATGTTTTGCTTTTTTTTGGAGGGAGGAGGGTGTCACATCCAGTGGTTATTCCTGGCTCTGCACTCAGGAATTACTCCCGGTGGTGCTTGGGGGACCATATAGGATGCCAGGGAATCGAACCCAGGTCTGCAAATGCCCTCCCCGCTGTGCTATCGCCTCCAGCCCCAATCTGGGTCACTCCTGACCCAATGGCTACATGGACCTCAAATCTTAATCTTTGATAAATTTGATAAATTACACCACTAGTCACACACTTATTAGCTAACTACCATGACTTTCCACATTTTTAAATGAAGCCTATTAATGCTTATGTTACATTTTACAGTATATAATACTTTCTATACATTTAATTTGGTTTTTGAAGCAATCCTATGGATTAAGTATGTTAATTATTATTATTTATCTTTCATACAAAGAGAAAGCAACTCTCAAAGAATATATTGCTGTGTCCAACTCACAGTTGCTTCGTGCCAATGTGTCTTCTTAAGATTCTTGGAGCAGGACTCTTTAAATATTTATTGAGGCACTTTTATCTATCCATCACAACATAATATATTGCAATGAAACAACATAACTGTCCTTAAAAAGTGAAAAATGTATTTTCTTGATGCTAAGAAAATTAATGTAAGTTTATGTATATAGAGATAAGAGTCACCTGAAAAAGGTACATTTGCCCATCTGTCACATCAATGAATCAGTAAGTTTTGGGAAAACAAATTTGTCAACTATTAGAGCCAAATGGCTTGGATACAGGAGAGAGGGGTTAGAAAAGCCAGGTTGCAGGCATTAAAAGTAGTTCTTTTCAAAATTTAATATTCTTACAAGTCACTGAAAGATCATACCAAAAGTCATTGTTTCAATAAGTCTGAGGTGATGTCAGCTTCACTGGGTTGTGGTGGGCCGTAGTTTTGAGTTTCACAGGTTTAAATAATCCAAGCATCAGATAAGAATCTAGATTTAGTATGTTAAGCCTATTGAGTCAGCTAAATCAAAAATGCGTGATACTTGTTAAAGTGCAAATTTTCAGGCTCTTCCCTAGTCTACAGATTCAGAAACTCTAGGATGGACACAAGAATCTGTTTTAACTACAGAGTATAGCTACAGATTCAAAGGGTCTTATTTTAAATTCGATGGAATTCCCAGAAATTGACATTGCAGTGATATAGTAGTCCCTATTTGTAATCTGTGTTTTAATATTATTAATTTCTCTGAAACATAGTTTTCCTAGATTTTGATTGTGCATGAGAGTTATCTGAAGGGCTTATTAGGACAGAAATCCCTAGCCCCTTCCCATTAGGTTCAACTGAGCCTTAAGTCTTCCAAGGGAATTCTGAAATGTAGTCAAATTTGGGTATACTGTGCAAGAGAGATTTAGGATATCAGTGGTCAGGGCTCAAGTGGCCCTTAGGAGAACCCCATTGATTGGAATTACAAGACACATACCACAATATGATTTGTTTGATGTTAAGGCCAGATCCCTCCTCTGTTTATTCTAACATATTCTAGTATTACTTTAGCATATTTTAGTATTATTCTAGTATATCAGTATATCTAGTTTACTCTAGCATATTCTAGTATTATTCTAGTATTCCTTTTTATTTCTAGAATAACCAAACAATACTTATGTTGGGGTGTGGGGGCTTTCTGATCCTTCTTCTCTGTCAGAACATCCACTTAGTGGCCAAGTGGCTCAGTGCTCTGGAGAAGAAACTGGAGGAGCACAGCAAAAACAGCCACCCAGAGTTTAGGGTCTTCATCAGTGCAGAGCCTGCACCTTCACCTGAAGGCCACATCATCCCCCAAGGCATTCTGGAGAACTCCATTAAGATCACCAATGAGCCCCCACTGGCATGCATGCCAACCTTCACAAGGCCCTGGACAACTTTACTCAGGTATGGCCTTTGGGAGGCATCAGGTAAGAATCTGATGGGGAAAGGAGGGGACAGAGTTCTTTGTTCTTATAAAGAGCTGATTTAAGTGGACAGGAACAGTATATACAAGTGGACTTGGAGTGTGAGCTGGCTGGTCTTTGAAGTAAGGCTTCTTGTGAGAAAAAAAATGTGTCTACTTTCTACTGTCTTCTACCTTGTACCCTGAAGAAAGAATCCAGCTCTCAATTTCCAAATGAATCTGGGAGAGTCAAATTTATGGTCTCTATTTGGCAAAAGTTGTGTGGAATTTTATGCACAACTGTATAAATGCTAAGATTGAGAAGTACATATTCCATTTGATAAATTACACCACTAGACACACTTATTAGGTAGTATTGTCTTCAGTCAATGGGAGATGATACTTATGTTCAGAAGATTACTCTTGGCATCTGCATTAATCTTGGGTATTCACTATCACTATCTTCCTGTTCATCAATTTGCTCGAGCAGGCTCCAGTAACATCTCCATATGTCCTGTCTCATGCTAGTAGAGCCCAAGGGCATCTGCTCGCTCCAGGATCATAGAGAGCCTCAAACCATTATATTAGGTCATGGGAATGACCTAACATAATTGTTACTGGTATTTGGCATATCAAATACAACACGGGCAGCTTACCAGGCTTTTTGTGCGGGTGGTATACTCTTGTAGTCACCTCTAAATACAGCATTTATTGATGAACCACATGACTGCGCCGAGCCGGCTGTGATAGGTTAGTCTGCTGGATGGAGTTCTAACGAGAGGGAGGTCCAGATGATGACTCAAATAATCTAGGTGTCAGATATTGGAATCTTAGTATATAATTCATTGTATTAGGCTGGTAAAGACCAGAAATACTGGCTGTATCTGGAAATTTGTTAAAAATACAAATACTTTTTAAAAATACTTTTTATTGAGTAACCATGAATTACAAAGTTACAAAATTATTCATAATTGAGTTCAGGTATTCAATGTTCCAATAATAAATTTTTCACCAGGGACTACCGTCCTCCACCAGTATCCCTAATTTCCTTCTTCCCTCAGCATGGCTCTATGAGAGGCACTTTGTTCTTTCTCTTTCCCTTCCCTTCACCCCTACTTTTAAGCTGTGATTTACAATACTGTTAAAGATAGGGTATCACCCATGTTACTTTACCTCTGTTCAGCACCAATCCTCTTCCACAGTGACCAGTTCCCTTCAGCATTGTCCTTCCCTGACCTCTTCTCCTCCCCCAAGTGGCAAGCTTCCCCTACTATGTTTGATTATATCCCACATATGAGTGAGATCGTTCTGTGTCTGTCTCACTCCCTCTGACGTATTTCACACAGCATGCTCTTTCCAGTACATCCATGTAGCAGTGAAAGAAATGCTTCCTTATTTTCTTATTGCTAAGTAGTATACCATTGTGTGTGTGTGTATGTGCTCTCGTGTTTGTGTGCGCACGTGTGCACACCACACCCTGTTGCCTCACCCTTTGGAAGTTCAGCTCTATAGGTTCTGTTGCCTTTAACCATTTGTTATTCCCTTGTTATATTTCCGTACATCCCAAATGTTTGAGAATTGAAACTTATTCACTCTCCTTTTCACTCACTTTTCCCACCCTACCCAAACCTACACATAATCTGAAACAGAGAATTGGTATTATGTTAACAGAAGATTCAGAGTATGTGATTTCTCATTTTTGTTTAGAAATGCCATAAACCTCACACTGGTGAAACTGGCGCCTTTGCTCTAGCTTAAGAATATGTAAAGGGCATACAGGAAAGAGAAAAACAAAATTTCATTTACAATACAAAACCCAGCGCAGGCAAGTAAGAGAAAGAGGGTTGTGAACAAAGGGCAATCCAACACTAAGAAACTCAGCTGCAGCTGCACATAGGTAAAGAAATCCAGGTAAGTCCCAAATCCATTGAAACTCTTAGCTTGGTTAATGGGGACCTAAACTCAACATTCACTCAACAGACACCAAGCAAGCCTTTGCCAGTGAAAGGAAGCAGTCACTGGACAAGAAATCTAACTAACTCAAAGAACAACTGTTTGAGATTATGAGAAATTGAAGGTCCTAAGGAACACATTAGCAAACCACTATAGCAGAATCTCGCAAGAAGAGAACTGTATAGATGAACTTGAAGACAAAATACAAGGAAGTCAAAACTAACAAAGGAGAAAAGAATGGAAATGTAAGGTACTTAATGATAAGTGACAAGAACAATAATCTCTGAATCATAGGAATACCAGAAGTGAGGAAGAAGGGAAACGGGAAGAACAAGTGTGAAAGAAATAATAGCTGATCGCTTCCCCCACGGAGGCAGCTGCAGACTTAAGAGGTCAAAGAGTACTGAAAGGAGTAGACTCAAAGAGAACAATGCCAAGATAATCAGAAGGACAGAGACCAAAGAAAAGAGATGAACTTCATAAGGCAGCAAGAGAGAATAAAAACTTTAAATAGGGTAAGAATGACAAAAGATCTCTCATAGGAAATGGTACAGGTGAGAAAAAAAGAGAAATGACAGATTTCATTTCTCAGTAATTTCAAATTACTGAATGAAAACACTTTCAACCTAGAGTCTACTATTCTACAAGACTCTCAGTTAGAAAGGAGGTAGGGATAAAAACATTCCCAGACAAACCTTTGTGATAACCAAAGGAGCCCTGAATGAACTGCTAAAAGTCCACTTATATAAACCAAATAACCAATTGTGAAAAACATCAACCCTACACAGTCAAATGGCAACCCAGCTCTTAATATGAATAATAGCTCTCAATGTCAGTAGATTAAACACTCCCATTAAAAAGACACAGAATGGCAGGATCAGGAAACAAAATACATCCATTCTCTCCTTAGAGGAAGCATATCTAAAATAATAGGATAAATACAGGTTCAGAGTACAAGGATGGAAAACAATGATATAAGCCAGTAAATGAGAAACAAAATTAGCTGAGATAGCCACACTTATATCAGATGAAACTAAGTCTAAATAATGTGTGTGTGTGTGTGTGTGTGTGTGTGTGTGTGTGTGTGTGGTGGGTGGGGGATAGGGAGGTTTCGGCAAGGAGTACAATTCGGACAGACTAGGTACCACTATAAAATGACAGTTGAAATTATCACTGCACAAGAACTGGGTACTGAAAGGAGGTAAAGATCTACATGATAACCATTCAGTATTAGTACTGAAACCCACAGGGCTTAAAAGGAAAAAGGGATTAGGGGAGAGAAAGAAAAAAGAAAAAATGTCTGAGAGTCAGGCTGGGTAATAGTGGGGTGAGAGGGAAACTAGGTATGTTGTTGGTGGGTCAGGAAACATACACTGGTGAAGAAAGACATGTTAGAACTGCTTCTAATGAACCTCAATCATGAATAATTCTGTAACTGTGTATTTCACATTGATTCAATTATAATTTTTCAGGGGCCTGAGTGATAGTCCAGCGGGTAGGGCATTTGCCTTGCATGTGGCCAACCCGAGTTCAATCCCCAGCATCCCATATGGTCCCCAAGCACTGCCAGGAGCAATTCTTGAGTGCAGAGTTAGGAGTAATCCCTGAGTATTGCTGGGTGGAGAGCCAAAAAGCAAAAAAAAAAAAAAAAAAAAAAACAAAAGAATACAGCAAATGTTGGGTCAGCAAAGTTTGTAAGGTTTTTTGCTCACAAACCTAAAAAAAAAAAACACATGGATGGAAACATATAGTATTAGGAGACTTCAACATACCACGGTTACCACTGGATACATCAGTTAGACAGAATATGTGTAAATACACAAAAGTCTTAATAAGAAGCTAGAAGAGCTGGGACTACTACGTTTATATAGGGCCCTCCATTCTCAAAAAGCCAAATACACATTCTTCTCTAGCTCATACTGAACATTCTCCAAGGTAAATCACACTTTAGGACATAAGTATAACTTACACAAATTCATAAACATAGGAGTCCTACCAAGTATTTTTCAGACCACAATGACATGGAGATAAACATTAATCATTAAAAGATATGGAGAAACTCTAACAACTTCTCAATACTGAACAACTGCTGAAAAATAACATAACAAAGAAAAAAGCAAGGAAGAAATTTTAAACACCTGGAAACTAGTGATAATGAAGAAAAAGTTACCAAAATCCATGAGACAGAGCAAAATCAGTATTTAGGGGAAACCTCATATCAATGCAGACCTACATTAAGAAAAAAAGAAAAGATGCACATCCTAAAGAACCTGAAGAACCAACAAAAAAGTGAACACAAAGACTGGTAGAATAAAAGAAATAATAAAAGCCAGGGCAGAAATCAATATTATGGAAACCAAGAAATCAATACAAAGAATCAATAATACCAGGAGCTGGTTCTTTGAAAGAATAAACAGATATACAAAATTTTGGCTAGATTTATGAGAAAAATGAGTAAGTGATCAATTATATCATATTGAAAAGAAAGAGGAAAAATTATAACAGAACCCTGAGAAATCCAAAACATCATAAGAGCCTACATTATGAACATATAGTTATAAAAAAAAAACTCTACCTTGTTAAGCTGAAGAACCTAGAAGAAACAGATTCCTATAAATATGTAATCTCCCAAAACTGAACTGAATAGAAAATAGAAGCCTGAAAGGCCAATCACAAGCACGTAAATTGAAACAGTAATAAAGAATCTCCCCAAGAGAAAATGCCCTAGTTCAGATGAGTTTACTGGATGAGTTTTATCAGACGTTCACAGAAGATTGATTGCTGTTTATTCTTAAGCTCTAGCAAAAATATCAGAGAAACAGAAATCCTTTCTAACACATTTTATGAAACTAACATTACATTGATACCCAAAGCTGACAGATACTACCATAAAAGAAAATTTCAGAACAATCTCTTTGATAAACATCGAGGTAAGAATCCTCAACAAATCCTAACAAACAAAATCAACAGTGCATTAAAAAAAAAAAAGAAATCCTACAACAAGACCAAGGGGGATTCATCCCAGAGATGAAAATACACCACATCAGTAAAAGGGAATATAAAAATGATATGATCATATCAATGCAGAGAAAGCATCTGACAAGATCCAACACTCACTAATGATTCTTTAAAAAGCCTTCACTAATACAGGAGCGGAAGAAAATTCCTCAATAAAGTAACAGCCATCTATAAAAAGTCCATAGCCGGTGTTATTCTTTTTCTTTTTCTTTTCTTTTTCTTTTTTTTTTTTTTTGCTTTTTGGGTCACATTTGGCAATGCTCAGGGGTTACTCCCTGGCTTTTCACTAAGGAATTCTGGCGGTGCTCAGGGGACAATATGGTATGCCAGGGATCAAACCTGGGTCACCACATGTAAGGTAAAATGTCCTAGCCGCTGTGCTCAGGCCCACTGGTTTTATTTATTTTTTTTTTTTGCTTTTGGGGTCACACCCAGCAATACTCAGGGGTTACTCCTGGCTCTGCACTCAGGAATTACTCCCAGTGGTGCTCGGGGACCATATGGGATGCCGAGGATCGAACCCCTGCCTGGCACAGGCCGGCCATGGCAAGGCAAACACCCTACCCGCTGGGCTATCGCTCCGCCCCATGGTTTTATTCTTAAAAAGGAAAAAACTGAAAGCATTCCTGCTGACCAGGCACAAGGCAAGGATGTCCAATCCAGTGTCTTCTCTTTTTTCAACCTCATGTTAAAACCCCTACCAACAACACTCAGAAAGAAAAGGAAATCAAAGGAATCCAAATAGGAAAAGAGAAATTAAAATCATCTGTATTTGCGTATGACATGATATATAATGAAGACCCCAACTAGTTCATTCCCAAAAATGAATGAATGAATGAATGAATGGATGGATGGACGGACGAATGAATGAATGAACGAACAAATGAATGAATGAATGAATGGATGGATGGATGGATGAATAGAAACTGGGCCAGAGTGATAGCACAGTGGGGAGGGCATCTGCTTTGCAGACAGCCGACCTAGGTTCAATCCCCCAGAATGACATGTGGTCCCCTGAGCACTGCCAGGAGTAATTCTTGAGTGCAGAGCCAGGAGTAACCCCTGAACATTGCCGGGTGTGACCCAAAACTAAAAAGAAAAAAACAACAAAAAGCAAAACAATCAAAAAACTAGATGGATACAAAGTCAATACTCAAAAAGTCTTTCATTCCTATATAGAAATAATGAATCAAATGAGAAAGAGATCAAAGATAGTCCTTGAGGACCAATTTAAAATAGTCCTTGAGGACCAAACCCCCACCCCAAAAAAAAAAAATTTTTTACATTAATCTCTGCCAATGTCAATGGACTAAATTTATCAATAAAGAGACACAGAGTGGTAGAATAGATTAAAAAATTGAACCCAACACTCTGCTGCCTACAAGAAACACATTTGAACTGATAGAGCAAACACAGACTCAAAGTCAAAGGTTGGAAGAAAATCCTCCAAGTGAACAAGCCCCTTAAAAAGGCCAGGGTTGCCATACTAGTATCAGAGAACATAGACTTCGGGCAGAAAAAGGATATAAGAGACAGCAAATGTCATTTCTTAATGATCAAGAGATCGTTAAGATATACATCAGGAAAAACTCAAACTCACACTCTTAAATGTATATGCACCTAATGAGAACCTGTAAAATGTGTAAAAGAACTGCTAATAGACATGAAGAAAGAATTGATAGCAACATAACAGTAGCTGGAGATTTCATCACTGCTTTAACAATTCTTGAAAGCTCAGCAAGGAAATACTCTATTTGAGGAAAGAAATGGAAGAGAGGAGGTTAATATTTATATTTATATATATAAGTCTTTCATCTTCAAAATATTTATATATAAGTCTTTCATCTTCAAAAAGTCAAATATACATTCTATATGGAGAAAAAAAATCCAGATACCTGATAATCAAATAGCTCATAGCTGAACAAGCAGTGGGTCAGAGAGGTTAAAGAGAGTCAATGAAAACAAAGGAGAATGAGACATTACTACGAGAACCTTTTTCTGTGGATGCAGCAAAAGCAGAGTTAAGAAAAAAGTTCATTGCTATGCAAGGATTCATCAGGAAAGAAGAAAAGCCCACAAAAAATAACTTAAAAGTGAAAAATGACCAACAAAAGGAGTCAAAAAGCAGGCAGGAAGAAAGAAATAATAAATGTTAGATAAAAGGGGCCGGGGGGCGGGGGCCGGGCCGCGGCGGGCAAAAAAAAAATATTAATGAACTGGAAACCCCCCACAAAATAAAGAAATCCAAGAGATCAATGAAAGGTTTTTTAAAAAAAAATAAAATGCTAGCAAAAATCAAAAACAGAGAACCCTTGGTGGAGTACCCTTTGTTCTCAGCCCTGGGGTTTGTATTGTAAATGTATTGCTTCTCTCTTTCCCGTTTGCAGTTTACATATGCTTATACTAGCACAAAGGATTTTTTTTATAGAAAGGGGAAGACAGTTAAGGCTACGCATTTGCAATATAGGAGTTAATTAACTAAATTAGTTACTTCTTGGTATCCATCATATTTCCTAACTTAAAACTTGTTACCCCATTAGGGCTGGATGGGGTACCCACCAGATATTGGGGTCAACATGGGACGCACTAAATGTCCTGATCAATTTAGCTGAGAACTAGGTCATGGAACAAACCCTGTCCTGACCCAAAGATAAGCAGCAGATCAAAAGGACCTAGGGGCACAGCTGGACACAGACCGACCCAAGAGAGAGGCCAAATTTAAGCCCAGGTATGCAAGACAGGTGACCGCGCCAACCAGGATTTTTAGGGAGCTGAAACTGGGGCCGCCCCCCCCACTTAGGCTACCTCCACAAAGGCCTGGTGGCCCTGCCCAGAAGTGCTGCTAAGGCTCTCAGCCAGACACCAGGTACTCAGGTAAAGGACGGAGTCTCTGCCTGCCCGCCCTGTGCTAGGCTGATGGAGCATCTTGGAATTGGGGCAGGTTTTGCTCCTTGCCTGCTCCCTCAACTGTCAGAAGCCAGAAAACCTTGTGCAACACAAACACAATCATCTTCAAGGTCTGTACTCCACAGCTGAATACAGCCCAATCCCCATGGCATGCAGGTGCAAAGCGCCAGGGCAGTATCTCAAAACCTAGTATACCACAAACGTGTGGGAATCAGAGGTTAGGTAAGACAGAGAAGGGAACAATGTGCTAATAATCGTTGAAAATGATAATACCAGTCTAGAACTGAGCATTGAATATAGGCAAAAAGATACACATGATAACATCTAAATGTATGTGTTGCAATCCACAATGTGTAAGAAAAGGAAGGGAGAAAGAGAGAGGGAGGGAGGGAGAGAGAGAGAGAGAGAGAGAGAGAGAGAGAGAGAGAGAGAGCAGCTGCCATAGAGGCAGGCTAGGGGAGGGGAGGGAAGTGGGGAAGTGGGGACATTGGTAGTGGGAAATGGGAACTGGTGGAGGAATGGGTGCTGGAACACTGTATAACTAAAAACTCAAACATGAACATCTTTGTAATGGTATATCTCATGATGGTATAATAAAATATTAATTTGTAAAAAGAACCCTCTGGGGATTAAGAATAAAACAACCTGGTGAGAAGTCAGGCTATATGGCAATAGTTCCTATAAGTTTAATTATGGGTGTAGATAAATATCTGTCTCTCTTACTGTTGGACAAAGGGACTGAGTATATGAAATAGAATACATACAGCCTCTTTATGTAGTGGGCAAATGCCCTCTCCACGGGTCTATCCCCTCTCCTGCAGCCCCATGATCAACTTTTAAGAGGTGATTTTCTAGCCCTTCCCCAAGGCTGCTCATTCAAACCCCCGGGTTCCTTGTGACATTATGATATATAGAGGAAATATAAGTATTGGATCTTTGACTTTTTTCCTAGCACAAAAGTTCTTTCCAATCCTTGGATTTCCTATGTGAATAGAATAATCAACGTGTCTTTTGTTTTGTTACTGTTGTAGCTGAATTTGGAAATCACTTAAGTTTTCAGACTGATGGCCTGAGAAAACATCTGATTATTAGAGAATAGGACTATTTTTTTCTCTCTGACCCCCAGGGCCTGGGAGAAGAGATATAGCTCCAATCAAATTCCCAATCTTGTCTCCCTAAACTGAAATTTTGATTCCATTAAATGATTTCCCCATCCCAGCTTCTACTTTGTGTTTTGAGATTTGATTAATTTAGGTCTCATGTATAAATTGAGACTCATGACATGGGGCAGAGCTGCTACTTGCTCTCCCTGTGCCCAGCCACTCACGAGGTGCCCAGGAGGGAATGCAGGTTCTAGCCCTGGCCCGCCACCCCAGCAGAGCCTCGCAACAAACCAGACAACCCCCACTCCATGAGGGCCTCCATTTTCCACATCCGA
>JAJIBD010012600.1:0-41884 GCA_021461705.1 Cryptotis parvus | reverse complement strand
CAAAACCAGTAATAAAAATGTTCATCTTCCTGACCCTGAAAGAGCCCTAAATATATATGGCAGCACTAGGAAGGACGAACAAGGAGTGGCCTGATAAAATTTCAGGGCCATGCTAAGCTGCCAAAACGAAGAAGGACTAAAATGACAGTCTGTACTTTCAATGCACGCACACTGGCAATGGAAGCATATATCAAGGACCTGATGGTGCAAGCGCAAACGCGATCAAGTATGACATCATTGGTCTGACTGAGACGAGGAGGCGTCAATCGCATCATGTTGTTTTTGACACCGGAGAAGAACTGTTCCTCTGAACATGCGATGAAAGAGGCATCGGTGTCCTTGTCAACACGAACATGGCCATTCATTTAAATGCCTAACAAACCGTATCAGATGATTACATTTGAAGAGATGTGGCCCACTGCCAGCAGTTTCTATCTTTGTTGTCTATGCACCAACATCCACATACAAGGAAGAAGAAAATGAGAAATTCTACATGGAACTGGAGGAGTTCTATAAAAAAGATCACACCTTCTACAAGATCATAGTCGGTGATTTTAATGCCAAGATAGGACCGAGAAGATCAGCCAAAGAACTCCACATCAGGACCCATGGCCTAGAATGGAATGAACAGGGTGAGAGACTGTCTGAGTTCATCATGTCCTCCAAGACCATTCATGGGAACTCACAGTTCCAGAAGGATAAATCATAAAACTATGTTTATGAAAAATGAACTAGTTCCAGAGGCCCCATTCACTCTCAATGGAACAAACATCTCTGAATGCAGCAGTTATGTGTACCTAGGCCGAGAAGTCAACATGATGAACGACCTAAAACCTGAGCTGTGCAGGAGGAAGAGAGTGGCATGGAATGCCTCCAAAAGCATCAAAGAAGTAGCTAAAAAAGACAGAGACCTCCAGCTCCAGGCACATCTCTTCGACTCTACTGTTCTCCCTGCATTAACATATGCCTCAGAGACCTGGACCTTACGAAAGCAGGATGAGAATGCTATTTGTGTCTCCCAAAGAGGAATCGAAAGAGCTATGCTTGGAATATCAAGCCTCACTCAAGTGAGAGAAGGAATCTAGAGTTCTGATCCTCCATCGCTGTTCCAGAGTCAGGGACTCTGTCTCGTTTGCCAAGGCATCAAAAAAAATCAGATGGGCTGGACATGTAATACGATTTGGAGATGACTGCTGGACTAGAGCCATTACTGACTGGATCCCACAGGATGTCAAAAGATTACGTGGCCGCCCACCTACAAGATGGTCAGACTTCTTTGTTAAGACCCTGAACGAATGGTTTGAGGCTCTTTGTATTCCTAAAGCAACCAGATGCCATTGGGCTACAGTGGCACGAGATAGGGTCAAATGGAATTATTACTGGTGCCAGCTCGAGCAAATTGACGAATAATGGAATGTCTAGTGATCTAGTGATCTAGAAAGCTTGTCAATTTCTATGGATGTGCCCCCTTCCCTCTGCAGACAAACAAATTATCTGTCCAGGTGAAGCCTGAGGCTGACTTCTTATCTGAGACAATCTCTGATCCAGTGCTATCCCTTCCTGCACCTCGGGCAAAGTCCAGGCAGGGCCCCTCTGAAGGTGAGGTTGCACTTTGCATGGTTCCCCTGATCACTCCTGTCTGGCCTTTGAGGATTATTGTTTCTTCCCCTGAAGCTCTTTGCTATCTCACTCCTCTCCTGATCTTCCTCTTGTATGGCATAGGCCTTATAGTATTCTGTGTTCCATGGGAGGCCAAGCCGACATTTATACAGGCCTTTAGATATCCCATGAGGCCTTGCTTTTCCTTAATATTACATAGTATGGCTGGACAACTTTGATTAGTGTTCTCATATGCTAGGGTTCATTCTAGGATGTGTTGAGTGGACAGGTCTTGAACCTGTCTACGGATTATCTCAGTTAATCTGCTAACAAATTCAAAGTAGGGTTCATTAGGACCCTGGTAAATTTTGTGTACAGCTCCCTTGCTATTCTGGTTTGGCATCTATCCTTTCCCAAGCATTTAATGCTGCACTCTGAATAAATTTTAAAGCAACATAAGGTAATGTTATTTGTTTTTCTTTCTTTTGGCATTATTCTTCACCTTTCAGCATGGCAAAAGTTATATTATGGCCAGAGTTGTGTTTCTTAAAGTGTGAATATTCTTGTTAATCTCACCTGCATACCACACTTGCCATTGTAGGAACTGTGATTGGTTCAGACACGTATGGGCTACCATCCGAAAGTCTGACAATACTCAATCCTCTTTCTGACTCAAATCAGATAAATATTTTAGAGAATAGGGGCTTGCCACTCCAAATTTGTCACAAGCCTTTCTGAAGAGGTATTTTGACTAGATATTTAATTCCTTATAAATCGGTTTTACATTATCTTTAGATTGGCCATGAGGAAGGTTGCGGTTGCTCTTTGACTATCATTAGATTGAACACAGGAGGAACTGTAAGGCTCTTTAGGCCTACACAGGCTAATCTGTTCCTCCCCTTCATCCTTGTCAGAGCTTGCAAGAGCTCTGGGGAAGCCTTCAAATTGAGCATCTGTCAGAGGAGCATCTTCCACCTTTGGAGGTATTAATTCCAGGGAGATTTTCAGTTTGAGAGTCTGCCTCCTTTGGGTGTTCCTGTTTATCCTCTAAGTTATCGACCACATTAGAATTCTTTTTAGATTAGGGGCATATTTTCACAGCAAATGTATACACCTTTTTTACACCTGGGGCCTTGGGTGCGTTTGCAAAGGAGGCTTTTAGTTCGATCATGCCTCAGTATTGGGTATGCACTGCCTCCCTGATCGGTAAATCTTGAAATCAGAAATCTCTGCATAACACAGAGATTTATCTCTTGATTTAATTTTTTTTTTTTTTTTGCTTTGGGTCACCGGCGTGCTCAGGGGTTACTCCTGGCTCGCCTAGGTTACTCCTGGCGGTGCTCGGGGGCCATGGGATGCGGGTCGACCCAGGGGCGGCCGGCCCGTCGGCCCCCTCCCGGGCACGCCCGCCCTGATTTAATTTTTCAAATTTTCTGATCCCACGGGATGTCAAAAGATCACGTGACCGCCCGCCTACAAGATGGTCAGACTTCTTCATCAAGACCCTGAATGAACGGTTTGAGGCTCTTCGTATTCCTGAAGCAAACAGATGCTATTGGGCTACACTGGCATGTGATAGGGTCAAATGGAAATGTTACTGGCGCCCGCTCAAACAAATCGATGAATAACGGGATGTCAAGTGATCAAGTGATCTTTCTGTTCTTTCAATCTTATATCTAACCTCCAGAACTCTTTTTCCCCTCGATTCTAACTCTGTATTGATTTCTCCCTCTAAGGTAGTACTTATGTTGATGATATCCTTTTTCTGCTCTTCAAACTTTTCTTCAAGTTTTAAATCCTGTATAATGATTTTACATTCCTGTTCCTCTAATTTTTTCTCAAATTTAAAATCCTGTTTAATAATTTTACTTTCCTGTTCCTCAAATTTATTCTCAAGCTTTAAAATCTGTTTACTAGATTTAATTTTATGATTCTCAATTATTTAACCACTGAATAAACCCATTCCTTAAAATTTCGTTCAATCAACTACGTTCTTCTCTCTCTTCATTAAATATTGTCTTTATGCAGAGGTACAGTTTAATAATTGCAAGGACCCAGAAGGTTTTCAAAAGAAGGATAGTGTAGTTTTCAGTTAGGAACTTCATTTACTGGATTATGTATGGTACAGACCCAATAGAAGATACAACGTGTCTATACCATAAGAAAGCCAGCATTTTTACTCACGGTTCCAATTCAACTGTTCAGAGGCAGATGATCTTGGTTTGATGATGTTCGTGCCCACCCAGGGATGATCCATAGCAGGGCTGTCTGTTCATCTAACAGCTTGATTTTATTTAATTTTGTTTTGTTTTTGGACCACACCTGGCAGTTTTTAAGGCTTACTCCTGGCTCTTCTCTCAGAAATCACTCTTGGCGGGGCTCTGGGAACCATATGGGTTTCCAGGGAGTGGACTTGAGTCAGCTGCATGCAAGGCAAGCATTGCCCACGGCATCATCTATCTGGACCCCAACACCTAGATTGTAGCACAGTGAAATCCATGTAAAACTTCTTTAAAATTGTAAGCTAGCAATGTGTAAGTGAAGGGAGAGAGAAGAAGAAAAGTGCTTTCCTTTCTCTCCCCATTATGGGTTGGCCTTGGTGACTTACTTGCATTAAAGTTGACAAAAGTGACAATTCATGACAACTGAGATTGGTACCCAAAAGGCAGTGATGCTCTCTCTCATGACATGGCCGAAGTCACCCTATAGAAGGTCAAGTTTGGGCCAAGCCCTGTGCAGGAGGTACCACTTGAGAGAAAACACGACTGCAGCAGTGTCCAGCAATGTGAATCCTCCCAGCCCAGTGTGACATTACAAGTGTGACTGGAACCGGTGTATAGCATAGTGGGGAGGGCTTTTACCTTGCCCATGGATGACCCGGGCTCAATCCCTGGCATCCTATATGGTGCCCCGAGCACTGCCAGAAGTAATTCCTGAGTACTCAGCCAGCAGTAACCCCTGAGCATAGCCTGGTCAGACCCAAAAAAGCAAAAAAAAAAAATTATTATACTATCGTGAAATATACAACTACATAGCTGTTCACGATTGGGTTTCAGTTATACAGTGTTCTAGCCCCCATCCCTACAGTAGTGCACATTTCACCACCAATGTCCCTGATTCCCCCCCCCTCCCCCCCCTAGCCTGCCTCTATGGCAGGCACTTTTCTCTCTCTCTCTCTCTCTCTCTCTCTCTCTCTCTCTCTCTCTCTCTCTCTCATGAAACTTTTAAGTGACGTCAGACTCTGCCAGTGTCTACAACTCTGTGAAGAGCTGAACTTCCTTGAGGCTGAACTTCCTACTGAACCCATTCAACTTCAGTAAAGGTTTAATAATTATGACAATTTATTTATATGTTTTATAAATTGAACAAATGTTATCACTTGTATCACTTGTCTTCCCTTTGTTCATCGATTACTGGTACAAATTTTATACAATATAAAATTTATAAATTATTAAACTGTTTTGTATCATTTTTAGTAAATTAACATTTGGGGACCAGAGTCATAGTCCAGTGTGTAGGGTGTTTTCTTGGACTTGGCTGACCCGGGTTCCATCCCCTGGCATCCCATATGGTCCCCCAAGCACTGCCAGGAGTAATTCCTGAGTGCAGAGCCAGGAGTAACCCTTGAGCATCGCCAGGTGTTGCCCAAAAAGCAAAAAGAGAGAAAGACAAAGAAAGAAAGAAAAAGAAGGAAGAAAGAAAGAGAAAGAAAGAAGGAAGGAAGGAAGGAAGGAAGGAAGGAAGGAAGGAAGGAAGGAAGGAAGGAAGGAAGGAAGGAAGGAAGGAAGGAAGGAAGGAAGGAAGGAAGGAAGGAAGGAAGGAAGGAAGGAAGGAAGGAAGGAAGGAAGGAAGGAAGGAAGGAAGGAAGGAAGGAAGGAAGGAAGGAAGGAAGGAAGGAAGGAAGGAAGGGAAGGAAGGAAGGAAGGAAGGAAGGAAGGAAGGAAGGAAGGGAAGAACAAAAGAAAGAGAAAAAGAAACAGTGGTTTTGTTACATAGCAGTAGATAAGTGATAGTTGCATAAAACACTGAATAAATAGTCTAGTTATTATTTTGAACAACAACGACTTCATGTAATAAAATGTAAATTTACATTTATTATTCAGTATCAGACATAATATACATGAATTTTTTTTCTTACTCAATGTCCAATTCATTAATATCATTAACCTTTTTCAAACAATCCTCTGAAGGGTTAAATCACACTGGTGCCTCTGGTTCTCAGAACCCACATCATGCTGTCAAAATGTAGAATTCATATGGTAACTACCGATTGAGTGCTTCAAATTTGCCACCAGTGGTGAGGGCCCTGCTTGGGTCAGTTCACCAAGAATTCCATTAGGAACAAACAAAGAGAGCATAAACAGAGGACAATAGGCTGGGCTCACGCTTTGTATGCAAAAGTTTGGGTTCCATCCCTGACATAGCACAACCTCCCAAGAGCACTGCTGGATAGGCTGAGTTCATGCTTTGTATGCAGAAGTCTGGATTCCATCCCTGACATAGCACAACCTCCTAAGAACACTGCTGGGAGTGATCCCCGGACACTGAACTGGAAGTAGCCAAGGGGGATCCACCAGGTGTACCTCTCAAAACCACCACCACTATCACCAAGAACAGGATGTTGTCCTTGATATCCCCTGTGGCATTCTTTCTGATTGGCTTCTGGAAACTCAACACTGTATGTATGCAGTCAGTCTTAACTAAATAAAGACTATGGTACCCACACATCTTGAGACTACTCATTTTCTGTTCCACTACAAGGAATAAAAAGGCAATTTTCATACGTGGTTTAGTAATGATCCTATTAGACATTTGTTTATTGATTTTTTTAATAAATTGGGCTCTTGGCATACTCCCCAGGCAGACATTATTGCTACTCTGTACAAGATATGAGCTTTGTAGCAGGATAGCCAGGGTCTAATTTTCAGTTTAGAATCAAAGATGAAACTCAGCAGCCATCCACTTAATCACTTCCTGTCTTAGTAGCTCCTTAAATTGTATGCAAATAGCTAACTATAACATTGGCCAATAGAAATATTAAAGAGATAACTGATAGAAGATATGTTTTATAGGAGGATTGGAACATGATTAGAGAGCTCAAGAACAACTGTCAAGGCCCTATGATTTACTTTTTGTTTTTGCAGTGCCAGGGCTTCAACCCAGGGCCTCACACATGCAAGACAAGTACTCTCTGCTTGCTGAACCATATACCTGGCCAACTATCACTGTTATATTTTTTATTGCTCTATTTATATACAGAAAAATCTCAAACTTATTTATTCCTTAACTGTTTCTCCTTTTCTTGGGCAGGAGACAGTTCAAGATTTTTGTATTCAGGAAATGTAGTAAGTTAAGATCCCTCACTTTCCTTTTTCTGTTTGCTCCTGGGAGAATAGTTTTTATAAATCATAATAATAATGATGGCCCATTTACTTTATTTTTATTAACTTTTATTAAGAACACCATGATTTACAAAGTTGTTCATACAGTTAATTCAAGCATGTGTTTCTCCAATACCATCAGTATAACTTTCCCTCCACCAATATCCCAGTTTCCCTCCTAATCCTAACCTACCCCTTAAGTCACTATCACTATCTATCACTATCTTCCTGTTAATCATCTATTTGCTAGAGCGGGCACCAGTAATATCTCCATATGTCCTGTCTCATGCAAGTAGAGCCCAAGGGCACCTGCTTGCTCCAGGAACATAAAGAGCCTCAAACCATTCCATCAGGTCATGGGAATGAGGTCTATAATTGTTACTGGTATTTGGCATATCAAATACGACATGGGTAGCTTGCCAGGCTCTGCCGTGTGGGTAGTATATTCTTGTAGTAATGTCTAAATCCAGAATTTATTGATGAATCGGGCTGTGATCAGCTCTTCTGCTGGGTGGAGTTCTGACGAGATGGGAGTCCATATGTGGAAAATGGCGGCCCTCATGGAGTGGGGGGCATCTGGCTTCTTGTGAGGCTCTGCTGGGGTGGCAGGGGGGGGGCGCCGGGGCTAGAACCTGCCATCCCTCCTGGGCGCCTCGTGAGCAGCTGGGCACAGGGAGAACCAGTAGCAGCTCTGCCCCATGTCTGTGAGTCTCTGGATCAGCATACCTGGGCCGGATTTGAAAAAAGACTGCTGCAGGGTGGATCTCGATGAGCCAGGCTGTGATAGGCTGGTCTGCTGGGTGGAGTTCTGATGAGGGGGAAGTCCGGATGTGGAAAATGGATGCCCTCATGGAGTGGGGGTTGCTGGTTTGTTGCGAGGCTCTGCTGGGGTGGCGGGCCAGGGCTAGAACCCGCCTTCCCTCCCAGGTGCCTCGTGAGCGACTGGGCACAAGGAGAGCCAGTAGCAGCTCTGCCCTATGTCTGTGAGTTTCTGTGTGTATCATAAAAGCCATTAAAAAAGAGTTTACAAGCAACTTGATAGAAAAATCTTTTGCAAAGCATATATCTGGAAGAAATACCAATACTTTCAACATATTACAAAAAAAAAGAAAGCTTTATTTAGGGTTTTGGGCCTCATGCAACTGTATCCAGGGCTTACTCCAGCTGTATCCAGGGCTTACTGGAAATAACGGTGGTCAGCGAGGTCCCTAGACTCAAGGAATGTGCCACTGCCCAACAATAGCCCAAAACTCATCTTACTTCCCTGGACCTTCCACATAGCCTGGGGTCCACCTAACCCTGCCTATGAAGGAGGGACTGCTGGAACTTTTAGTGCATTTATGAGTGTTTCCTTCTCAGACATGAGATGATCACTCTTCAGATGTTTTCTGACTTCTCTATGGACCACAGGTAACCGAGGAGCCTGTTGGTGGTTAGAAATGTCCTATTCTTCCTACCGTAGCCTCCCCTACACTTATAACAGACTGATTGCTCTGAACCCCTCCCAAATTTCCTGGGTTTTACTAGGGCTTTGGGGAGAGAATCTGGCAACTCTGGTTCCATGAACCTTTATGTAGGGTGTTTCCTCCAGACAAGAGTTCTGTGCCCGTGTCCACTGGGAGAGTGTTGTTTGCAGACAGCTCTGACAGTCTGGGGTTGTTTTCTTCATGAGCCCTTGTGCTATTTCCAGCCCCCAGTTTCATGAAATCATTGGTAAAATCATTTTACCAAAATCAGAAAGAAAGCAAAAGATGTATTAGAGGTTTATTAGAGCTTAATTTATTAAACTGTGACCTCATAGGGATCATAAACAAATCTTTTAAATATAATTACTTATTGTTGGATGACAGGCCTAGCTAGCTTGAGATCTTTGCTGTTTAATCCACTTACAGTTTAATCTATTTACATATCCTTAAGCCAGGGTTCACGCTAATGAGAGCTCTCTTCTGTATAAACACTGATGGATGGTGTGGCAGTTACAAAAGTCATTTTGACTCTGACTCAGTAACTTCTGAAGTATTACTAAAATCTCTACTATGATTTTGATGTTATCGAAATTGGTCACAACTATCACTGTCACTATCTTCCCCGTTCATCATCTATTTGCTAGAGCGGGCACCAGTAATATCTCCATATGTCCTGTCTCATGCTAGTAGAACCCAAAGGCATCCGCTTGGTCCAGGGACATAAAGAGCCTCAAACCATTATATTAGGTCATGGGAATGACCTAATATAAATGTTACTGGTATTTGGCATATCAAATACGACACGAGCAGCTTGTCAGGCTTGCCGTGCGGGTGGCATACTATTGTAGTCACCTCTGAATAAAGCATTTATTGATGAACCCGTGCGGCCGCTAAGCGGCCCGCGAGCCGGGCTGTGATAATCTGGTCTGCTGGGTGGAGTTGTGACGAGAGGGAAGTCGGATGTGGAAGATGGCGGCCCCCCATGGAAGTAAGGGGGGTCGGCTGGCTTGTTGTGAGGCTCTGCTGGGGTGGCAGGCCAGGGCTAGAACCCACCATGCCTCCCGGGTGCCTCATGAGCGGCTGAGCACAGGGAGAACAAGGAGCAGCTCTGCCCCATGTCTGAGAGTCTCTGGTTCAGCATACCTGGGCCCAATTGAAAAAAAAAAAAAAAACTGCTGCAGGGTGGGTGTCGATGATCCGGGCTGTGATAGTTTGGTCTGCTGGGTGGAGTTGTGATGAGAGGGAAGTCCGGATGTGGAAGATGGCGGCCCCCATGGAGTAGGGGAGGGGGGTTGTCTGGCTTGTCGTGAGGCTCTGCTGGGATTGGTCATAACAATTCCTCTTAATACCCAAATGGTCCCAGTGTGGGACAATTAGAATTTAACAGGAGACCACCACCCTGGCTATGTTGAGACTATTAAAGGAATATTAAAATTCCATTAAGGTTAAAGGAAGGATCATGCTAGTTTGTCCCCAAGTAGGCAAGCATGACCCTTTCAGTAAACAGAGGACAAGACACTCAGAATTACCTTGGTGCAGAACAGAAAAAAAGACAAACCTTGTGGGTACCATCTAGATTGCATGAAACCCACGAAATTATGATGTTTTTCTCCTCATGAATATACATCCTTTGAGATGCATTTCTTTTATACCAGCTCTCTCTCTCTCTCTTTCTCTATCTTTCTCTATCTCTTTATCTATCTCTCTCCCTAGTGTTTTGACATGAGATAATTTTAGGAAAGGACTAGTCCCGGTCATAATCATTTGTTTAGAACTGAAACAAATGATTCACTTCTACACCTAGAAGATTTTTTAAGATTTTTTTATGCTTTTTTTTTTTGGGGGGGTCACACCCGGCGATGCTCAGGGGTTACTTCCTGGCTCTTTGATCAGGAATTACTCCTGGCTCAAAGAGATATGGAGACAAGGAGTCAGGCTTGTCTATACCCAAGGCTCTGCCCCTGTGGGCCCTGGATGGTGAATGGTCTGACATAGGAAAAGACTGGGCCTCTTCGGATGAACCCAGAGCCACAGCAGAGCCTGGCAAGCTACCTGTGGTGTATTCAATATCACTAATAACAACATGGACCTCATTCCCAACAAATGGAAACGTTACTGGTATCTGTTGTCATTCCCAACAAATGGAAACGTTACTGATTGCTCGAGCAAATTGATGAACAATGGGAAGACAAGTGATACAAGTAATCGATGAAAGTTCGATTGTACACCTATTTTCTATGCCTATATTCCTGGAGTCAAGAATTTATCAGGCAGGAAGGAGGTTATTAACGGAAAAGTTTAAGAAACCTAGATTAGCGCTTCAGGTGTGGGCTGGTAGGTCTTAGAGGAAAGACAATGACCAGTCTCAAGAAGTTGGGGGTTATTACTGAGAACCAATTATGAACACCTTTGTAATTGTATATCTAACGTGGTATAACAAAAAATTAAAAAAAATAAAACTTAAAAAATAAGAAGTTGGGGGGTGGGGAGGGCATGGCTTTTATGTACTGTTTTCCTTTTTTGATGCTTTTTTAAATTCTTTGTTCCTTTCAGTTCTTTTTTATCTTTTTGGGTCACATCTGGCGAGTGACGGGGAAATTCCTGAGTCTGTATTCAGGAATTACTCCTGGCAGTGCTCAGGGGACCCGAGGGTTACCGATGCTCGAACCCGGGTCAGCATGTGCAAGGCAAATGGCCTCCCCCACTGTACCATCTTCCGGCCCTTCTTTTCAGTTTTGGGTCAAGTCTGTAGTGCTCAAGATGCAGTGTGGAGGATGGGATCCAGGCTTTGGTCATGCTGTGTGTGTGCAGTCCTTTAAACTACCAGCCATGTACTAGGTATGTGTTTTACTTTTTTATTCTACATTTTTGGCGGCGGGCTTATTCCTGGCAGTGGTCAGGGAACCCTATATGGGGACAGGATTCAGATCAAGGTTGGCTATGTGTGAGACACGTGCTGTAACCTCTGTACCAGGGTAGGTGTTTTTACAGGATCTGTTTCCGCACTCTGGGGGCAAGGCCTGACCAAGAAGCAGCTATAATTCCTTTTATATATTTTATTATACCACCGTGAGATATACAATTACAAAAGATGTTCATATTTGGGTTTAGGCCATAAAGTGTTCCAGCACCCATCCCTCCACCAGTGTCCATTTCCCACCACCAATGTCCCTGATTCCCTCCCCCTCCCATAGCCTGCGTCTATGGCTGGTTCTTTATTCCTTTCTCTTTCTCTCTCTCTTTTTCTTCCCTTCCACGTTGTGAATTACAATACATACATTAAGAGACTGTCATGTGTATCTTTTTGCCTATATTTAATACTCAGTATTAGGATGGTATTAGCACTTTCAACAATTATTAGCATGCTGTTCCATTCTCTGTCTTACCTAGCCTCTGACTCCCACACATTTGTGATAATTTCCATCTTTGACAAGACCTCCTGATCCATGTTTCACCTGACCTATGAAAATGATATTGGTATCATAATATGTACATATATATATATTTATGTCATGCAAATAAATACAGTCATTCTATATCTGTTTCTCTCCTTCTGGCTAATTTCACTCGACATGATCTTCTCCATGTCCATCCATTTATAGGCAAATTTCATTACTTCACTTTTCCTAACAGCTGCATAGTATTCCATTGTGTAGATGTAGCAAAGCTTCTTTATCCAGTCATTGATTCTCGGGCACACTGGTTGTTTCCAGATTCTGGCTATTGTGAATAATGCTGCTATGAACATAAAAGTAGGGATGGTGTTTCTGCTGCGTATTTTTGGCTTTCCCAGGGTAGATTCCCAGGAGTGGTATAGCTGGGTCAAATGGGAGTTCGAATTTCTAGTCTTTGGAGGAATGTCCATATTGTTTTTCAGAAAGGCTGTACCAGTCGACATTCCCACCAACAATGGATGAGTGTCCCCTTTTCCAGTATAATTCCTTTTGCTGGCTTCTTTTCTCATTTTTTGGTTTGACTTTAGGCCACGCCCACAGTCCTGATGTAGGGGAGGTGCTACTCCTGCCTTGGTTCTTGGGGTCTCTTCCTGTGATCAGGAACCAAACCTAGGCCTCCCGCATGCAAAATATGTCTCCGTTCTTTGCGCTTTTACTCCAGCATTAGCTCTTAACTTTCCGTCATGTTTAACTTTGGACATCGTGGCTGACTTCGGACATCATGTCTAACTAAGCACACAGGACGCCTGGTCTATGTTTGTTGAATGACTGCGTGAGCGCGCAAGCCATTTCACAGTTGTGCCAGGCAGGCTGGGGGCGGGGTCTTGCAACTCTTGGCCTAGCCGGGGTCCAAGCCTGTTATGGGGTGCAGGGGTGCTGTCCAGGGCGCCTAGTTCAGACACTGCCCTCACTGCCCCTCACCCAGACCAAGGGCCAAACAACCAGGGCCGGCGGGGCGCGGCCCCGCCTACGTCCCGGATTGGACAGCGGAAGCAACGCCCACCTCGCAAAGTCGCTTGGGATTGGTGCGGCAGCCACCGGGAGGCGGGGCCAGATCGGGAGTCGCTTACGCCATCTGGGGCAGAAAAGCCCGGCTGGCTGCGGGCCGCTCGGACGGCGCTATCAGTGAGTTCGGTCTTGCCTTTCACAGCCGGAGGACCGAGACTCCTGCACGGAGAGGAACGCCCAAGATGGCATCGGAGGTAAGACCCCGGGAGCGCCGGCCCTGGGATCTGCACACCAGGCAGGGGCCCTGGCGGCCTGCGGGGGAGGAGCTGGGCCCGGGACGCCCGCGGGCCGCACCTGCCGCCTGCCGCCTGCTGATTGCCCCGTCGGGTCCTGGCGCCCGACACCTCCCTTACTGTCTGCTCCCTGTTGGCATCCCGCTCCCTGCTTCTGGGTTGGGTGTGGCCCTGTGCCCCGGCCTGGGTGGGAAAGGTTCTGACCATGGCTCCTCTCCGTTTGATCCCCTCCCCTCCGTCCGCGGTCAGCTCCCACCCCTGCAGCATTGCCCCTTGTGGCCGCGTGCACGTGACTGTGTAGAAGGGTCGGGCCAGGCTACTGTGGTCTGTGGCTCCTTCTAGCCCCGGTACTCCGGACTCTTACTGACCTCAGAGGGAAAAGGGGTCCTAAGCTTCATTTTCTTTCCTTGAGGATAATAATAGCTGTTGACCTCTCGGTAAACTACTAAATGATGAGCTCATGGCTTTGAAGCCCCAAGTCAAAAGAGCTGTTTGCTTGATGCCTGCAGATAGGGAACCTGGGGAGCAGGAGGTTTGGGTTCCAGTCCCTGCTGGCCTCATTAGCTGGCACATTAGCTGGCACGTTGCTTCCTCTCTCTGGGCCTCATCTGGCCTATCCGAAAGAACCGAGTAGGGAACGCCTGCCTACTGGTTTCTGGCTCATGGAGCAGGGTCAGGGTCAGGATCTGGACTTTGGAGTCAAATAGCCGTGGTTTCTAAAGCAGCCCCAGTGACCTCCCTGAACCTCGTCCCTCACTTATGAAATAAAGACAGCAGCGCCCACCTCAGAGGAGGGTGTATTGAATAGCGCGGTGGAATGCTAAGGCGTGCAGGATGCAGGTGCTGCTCAGCAATACTAAAGGGAAAGAACCAGCACTGCCCTCGAGCATCTGAGCTTCTCAGCCCAGCCTTGCCCAGTGTCTCTGCTCTAGAATCGTTCTCAGATCATACGGTCTGAGATCATACGGCCAAAGGGATCATTCGGTCCCCAGCTGTGTCCTGGTTTGGGTCAGGGTCTCATTCCACACTGGGTTTCCTCTCCTCTGTGCCCCCTCATGGGGGGTGGGGGAGGGTCTTTTAAGTCTGCAGTGGAGTCGGAGTGTGACCCAGTGGAGGATGGGCTGCCTCTGGGAGATCACTGCCAACGTCTGCTTGCCCAGGTCATCCTGTTGGCGTGGCTCTAATTGGTTTGGTGCTTATTAAGTAATTATTACATCCAAGGTAGAGTCCAGGGCCTGCTGGACATAGTGTCCGTCCCTCGCTGAGCTCCCAGTGACTGGCTAGTCCTCGCTCTTTGGTTCCAGCAGTCAGGAACAGGGGCCCACAGGCTGCTTTGCTAGGGAGTGAGAACTGGCAGGACAGTAGTGGGCTTAGGGACAGGTTCAGGTGCTTAAAGGCAGGGTGAACACCGTCTCTGCAGACCAGCCTGGCAGCCACAGCTGTTGGGCACTGAGGTGTTCACTGTAGCCTGGAGCAGTGGGCACTGCAGGCAGTGCCCACAGGAACTCATTGTCCACAGGAAGCCCAAGCCCCTCCCTGAGGAATAGCCAGGATTGACTGAGTGCCCACCAGTGTGCCATTCATGCCTTAGCTGATTGCTCACAGCAACTCTAATAAATATGTGCGATTTCATCCCTGTCATAGCAGTGTAACCTCAGAGATAATCAAACACCCACAGTAGGTGGCTACGAGAGGGCCGGGACTGTGTAAAGAGGCAAAGAAGGACAGACATTCTCAGTGCCAGTGAAGCGCCATGCTGCCCCCTGCCCTCGTGCTCCCCTCCCGGCTCTCTGGGCACTTGGACTGTTGCCCAGCTTGTCTACATCACTCCCCCGCCTGTCCCAGGCTCTGGCCTATGCCCTCTTTCAAAACAGAGATTCTGTTTGATTTCCATCACCGCCCCCTTGCTGCCCTCCCCCACACACACACACACACACACACACACACACACACACACACACACACAGAGTCCAGAGGTGCTGGAGCCCTAGATCAGTCTGGCAGCAAAGGGTCCCCCCACCCCCCAGCACTGTAGCACTGTGCTGGGAGTAATTCCAAGCACTGTCATGTGTAACCCAGATTATTTTCAAATTAAAAAAGAAAATAATAGGGGCCAGAAAGATGTGGTGAAGGCAACTGATGTGCAAATTACCCTTACATGCAGCTGACCCCAGTTTAATCCCCTATACCTCATGTGGTCTCCCAGACCCCACCAGGAGTGACCCCTGAGCATATTACCCAGAGTAAGCCCTGAGCACATGTAGCCCATTCCCCACCCCCAAACTCTAAAGCAGGCCTCTGCCCCTTCCTGAGGGGAAGGCTTATCTAGTAAACTAGAAAGACAATTGCAACAGGTGTGACGGGGGATAACCAGCCCCTCCAAAGGTAAAAGTTGGCTCAGCATGATGCGGTATGTGGTAAGACACTTGCCTACACAGCAAAGTCCTGCTCGATGCCTGGCAACTCCGATGAGTCCCCAAGCACCACCAGGTCAGTCCAGAGCACAGATCTCGAGTAGCCCCAGAACACCCAGAGTGGTCCAACCTCTCCTTCCTCCAAAAAAGCTTAAAAGTTGAACCCTGGGGCTGTTGAAATGATCTTGTGAATCCCTTTTGGTCAGCATCAGGAAGGGTCCCAGAATGTCGGCTGTGGTCGGGGGTCCTCCTGTCCTGCTTCCAACTCTCCAGTGCATGATGAGAAGAACCCTAACTTTTGGTTTGGCTTTGGGGCCACATCCGGTAGTGCGCAAAGCTTATTCCTGGCTCTGTGCTCAGCTCTCATTTCTGGCGGGGCCGTCACTCAGGCTGGGGATGGAATCTGGGTAAGCCACATGCCAGGAAAATGCCCTACCCGCTGTCCCATCTCTTCAGCCCCTGCCTCAAGCCGTTCCAATGCTCAGTCCCGGGCGACTTTGGGCAAGTACCTGTGCCCCTCTGTGCCTCTCCTTGTCTGCCCCATCAGACTGGATAGCCCACCCTCTCCCCAACCCTGCAGCCTTGGAAGGGAGGGGAGACTAATTACTCTTGTTCTCCTGGCCAGAGTGGGAAGCTATGGGGCGGCCGGTTTGTGGGCGCAGTGGACCCCATCATGGAGAAGTTCAACTCGTCCATTGCTTACGACCGGCACTTGTGGGAGGTGGACGTGCAGGGCAGCAAGGCCTACAGCCGGGGCCTGGCACAGGCGGGGGCTCCTCACCAAGGCCGAGATGGACCGCATTCACCAGGGCCTGGACAAGGTACTGCCCATGCCCTCTCTGTGGTCCTCCCTCTGGCCCTTCTGCCAGGTCCCAGAGCACAGGTGGCAGAGTTGCCCTGAGCCTGTCATTTCCCTTTGGCGTGCACAGACCCTCTACTAAGGCGCATTTTCACCCTGTGCTTTGCTGTTGTCTCTCTTCATCCTTCAATGCCCCCGGGGGCCTGGCTGAGCCTGACATGCTCCCTGGGGAGTGGAGTGTGCAGGCTCCTCTGGAGAGCCTCTTGTGTACTCCCAGGAAGCAGTGTCCATTCAGACACAGTCAGTGGTCAGCCAGGGTCTGGAAGCTCTTGCCTGCCCCCTAACCCTCATGGCTGTCCACCACAGGTGGCTGAGGAGTGGGCTCAGGGCACCTTCAAACTCAACCCCAACGATGAAGACATCCATACGGCCAATGAACGGCGACTGAAGGTAAAAGCCCCCGCTGCCTGCCCAAAGCCAAGGGGACGCTGTACCCTTTGAGCCTAAATACCACCATTGTTTGCTTCATCACTGCTAGACTGCAGGAGGTGCCTCAAACAGTCTGAGCAGGGATGGCAGAGATTCACGGAGTCCCTGGGGGATGGAGGGTGGTTGAAGGAGCTGGGGGAGCACCCGCCATTCTGACGCATGGGGCCTGGAGCCAACAGGCCTGACCTCCTGCCTTTCCTCCACCACAGGAGCTCATCGGTGAAACCGCGGGGAAGCTGCACACCGGCCGGAGTAGGAACGACCAGGTGCTGCCCGCCCCTGCCTGCTGCTGCCTAACCCGCGGCTTCCCTGGCGGCAGAGTGGGGCTTCGCAGCAGCCCTGGATCCCATCTGCCCCCTCAGCATCCCTCTTTCCCGTAGGTGGTCACAGACCTCCGGCTGTGGATGCGGCAGGACTGCTCCAAGCTCGCTGCCCTCCTCCGGGACCTCATCAGAAGCATGGTGGACCGGGCAGAGGCGTAAGTCAGTGGCAGAGAGGGGCACGGCCCAGAGACAACCTGGGTCCCCGACCCTGAGGCAGGGTGGAGAGGTGGGTGGGCCAGTGTCTGGGTGCCAGGGCGTCCTGGGGGTCTTCGCTGGAGGAGCCAGGAGGGAGTGTTTTTGCAGCACCCTCCCTCACAGGTGCCCCTCTGAGGAGGAGTTTCTCCTTTGCCCCAGGAAAGGCCAACTGCCAGGGCGGCCAGAGCCATCCCTCAGCCTCCCAGGCCGTCCCCCCCCCCAGCCCCTGCTAAGATTTCACCTCCTCTTTTCTGTGCCCCTCTCTGCAGACATGGGGAGAAGCAAAATCACAAGAACCAAAGCCTGGAGGCAGGGCAAAGGGCTCCAAGACGCAGAAAGTCACTGCGAATGAGTAGTTTCTTTGGGGTGTGATAAAATGTTCTCAGACATTCGTGTGCTAGCCATCACAAAGTGGGTGCACTTGGGGGCTGGAGCTATAGCACAATGGGGAGGGCATTTGCCTTGCATGTGACTGGCCTTGGCTCAATCTCCGGCATACCATATGATCCCTCAAGTACTGCCAGGAGTAGCCTGGCGTTGCTGAGTGTGACCCAAAAGAGCAAAAAAAGAATGAAAGTGGGTGAATTGGAGGTGGATTGTGCCTCAATAAAGACCTAAACTGAAAGTCCAGGTGCAGGAGGTGCAGCAGGGTCCTGAGCGTGACCCCTGACACTGCCTAACGCCTGCCCAACACCACCAGGGTTTAACACCCCATCAGCCCAGCAGGCTGCCCCTGCCCAGCCTGCCTGGGGTGCCTCTCTCTATCCTGGGCTTTTATGGGGTTATTTTGTCCCGAAAGAACCATCACCCCATGTCCCTCCCTCTTCTCTTGCCCATCTGCTGCCAATATGTAGAGTGCCCCCTACTGCCCCCAGAGGATGTGACCCATCTTGGACCTGGTTCAGCTGCAGGCACTGAGAGCCCCCCCAACCCTGGCCAATTCTTGGGTTGCACTCCCTACGTCTGGTCTTTTTCCCTGAGGTCTCGGCTCTGCTCCCTGCTTGGCCCCGGAGCGCCTCGAGTGGCCTGAGCACCTCACCCACCCTTCTTCCCCTGCAGGGAACGGGACGTCCTCTTCCCAGGCTATACACACCTGCAGAGGGCTCAGCCCATCCGCTGGAGCCACTGGATCTTGAGGTGAGGTGGGGGTGCCTTGCAGGGCCTCTCACCAAGGCAGGCCCAGCCTCTGACACTCCAACCCGCTTCCCACAGCCACGCCGTGGCACTGACCAGAGACCTGGAGCGGCTGCTGCAGGTGCGGAATCGCGTCAACGTCCTGCCCCTGGGGAGGTGAGCACGGCCCTCAGGAGCCAGAGAGGAAGCCAGGAAGGATATAGGGGTTACTTGTCCAGGGTTCTCCTCTCCTGAGCATGAGAGGCCCTGCTCAGTCTCCAAGATGGGGAAGCTGAGCTAGCAAGTACCCACAGTGCGCCTTCCCTCCTAGCACAAACTCAGGAGTTGTGGGGTGCCTGTGCACTGGGCACTGAGCTCCCTGTCTCCACAGCGGGGCCATTGCAGGCAATCCTCTAGGAGTGGACCGGGAGCTGCTCCGAACAGGTGAGGTGCCCTGTCCTCTCCTGGGCATCCCCTAAGTTCCCTGCGTGTCCGCATAACTCACATAGGTGGGCCAGCAATTCCTCCATTTCTTACCCCTGGACACTGAGGTCAGAGTAGGGGAGAACTGCCATGGAGCAGTGGAAAGACAGGTCCCATCTTCTTTCTCCCCGGCTTTAGACTCCTCCCTGAAAAAGGGCTCCTGGGAGGTGCTAGGCAGGGTACAGCTTTCCAGCCCGGCACTTTTGACTTTGTCCTTGTCTAGAATTGAATTTCGGGGCCATCACTCTGAACAGCATGGACGCCACCAGTGAGCGAGACTTTGTGGGTGAGTCCTGGGGGCAGCCTTTGCTCCCCAGCACTGGTGTCTTTCCAGCCTCCTTCCAGCCCTTGGAGTAAGCGTGGAGCTTTGTGAGGCTGGATGAGTGTCTCCCTCCCCTCCAGCCGAGTTCCTGTTCTGGGCATCGCTGTGCGGGACTCACCTCAGCAGGGTGGCCGAGGATCTCATCCTCTATGGCACCAAGGAGTTCAGCTTCGTGCAGCTTTCGGACGCCTACAGGTAAGGACCCACCAGCACAGTCCGCAAGGTCACGCTCCCTGCAAGGTCAGGGGAACCCTTCAGTCCTACCATCTCTCTCCAGCACCGGAAGCAGCCTGATGCCCCAGAAGAAAAAATCCTGACAGCCTAGAGCTGATCGGAGCAAGGCCGGACGCATGTTTGGGCGGGTGAGCAGGGCCGGGAGTGGAGTTTGGGGGGTGAGCTGAGGGTCCATGGGAACTGCCAAGAATGGCTCGAAAATCCAGCCCCTGACCCCGACTCTTTCCTCAGTGTGCGGGGCTCCTGATGACTCTCAAGGGACTTCCAAGCACTTACAACAAGGACTTACAGGTGTGAGCTGAGCCAAGCGAAGGATCACCTGGTGCACCCTCAGACTAATCCTTACAGCACTGTCTAGGAGACCCCCAGAGTTGCTTCCTGCCATGCTGTGCCCCCAGAGCTATCTCCTCTCCTCAGTGTGGGGTGGGCGGACCCTGGGTGCTCCTAGAGGAAGGTGAGGGAAGGGGCTGATGGGCTCTCACCCCTGCTCTCCACCTCCCAGGAAGATAAGGAAGCCGTGTTTGAAGTGTCAGACACTATGAGCTCCGTCCTGCAGGTGGCCACTGGCGTCATTTCTTCTCTGCAGGCAAGACATGCCCCTCCTTCCCAGGCTCCTAAGGGTGGTGCAGGGAGTCAGCTTCTGTCAAAATGTAAGCTGCAGCATTTGGAAAAATTGGTTAGACTTCAGGGTCTACAGTCTGTCTTCTATCTGTAGTCTAGATAGCCCTGTCTTTTATCACGATTATGGGAAGTTTCAGTACACAATAGCTGAGATGTATAATGAGACTGGGTACCAGTACCCAGCTTGTGGCAGTTCTGTCTCTGCTCACCACCGCCCCTTTTTTGTTTGCTGGGGGCTGGCAAACTTGATGGTTATAGGGGCTACTCCTATAACAATAATAGGGGCTACTCCTAGCTCTGTAGGTGGGGATCACTCCCATTTGAGCTTGGAGGACCATGTGGGCTGGGATCTAACCAGCTCCTTCATATGGAACCTGTGCACTGACCCTTTGAGTTGTCTGTCTGGTCCCATAATGTTTTGGGGATTTTTTTTTGTTTGTTTTTGTGGAGGTAGAGAGAGATAGAACAATGAGTAGGGCTCTTGGCTTACATGCCATCATCCTAGATTCAGTCCCCAGTGTCCCATAGGGGTCTCTGAACACAGAACCAGCAGTAAACCATGAGCATGGCCTGATATGCCCCCCAAAAAACATTATAAAGAAATGCAATTCTAGGCTCCTGTGAAGACCCACTGAGACAGAATTTCTGGGGTTAGAGCCCAGCAGTTTTGATTTGTAGTAAACTCTCAGCCTGAAAACAATGTAGTGGTCTAAAAACAGGGAAATTCATGGAAGAACTGGCTCAAGCACAAAGCAAAAAGGGTGAGGAAGAGCAGGTCTGGCCAAGACAGAGGTCTGCTGACTGGGGCGTGGGACTGTGTACCTGAGGGTCCCGAGCTTACTCCTGGCCTTGCTGCATCTCCCAGATTCACCGTGAGAACATGGCGAGGGCTCTCAGTCCTGACATGTTGGCCACTGACCTTGCCTACTATCTGGTCCGTAAAGGGGGTAAGTGTGAGGTGGAGGTGAGGGGGAAGAGATGTCCTCCAGGTGAAGCTTGGGACTGGTCAGGGAGGACATGGGTTGGTGAACAGGGAGCCAAGGAAGCTGGTGTCAGTATTACTTTCTACATCGGTGCCCAGATGCCATTCCGCCAGGCCCATGAGGCCTCTGGGAAAGCTGTGTTCATGGCTGAGACCAAGGGAGTTGCCCTTAACCAGCTGTCGCTGCAAGAGCTACAGACCATCAGGTACAGCTGCCCTCCTCCTGCTGCTGCCTCTACCGCCTCCCAGGAGACAGCCCCTGGCCGCCAGAGGCTGGGGTGTCCTGATTTTTCTGACCCATATCCTCCTTGGCCCCCAGCCCCCTGTTCGCAGGTGGCGTAAGCCATGTGTGGGACTATGGACACAGTGTGGAGCAGTACACGGCCCTGGGGGCAGCAGCGCTCCAGTGTTGACTGGCAGATCCGCCAGGTGCGAGCACTTTTGCAGGCACAGCAGGCCTAGGCCTCTCCCCCATGCCCACTCCCAAATAAAAGTGGACCCAAGAGGAGGCTGTTGCACATTTCCTGCCCAGCCTGACTTCCTCAGTGGGCCATCAGGAAGTGGAGAATGTGTGCAAAGGTGGCAAGAGTCAAGATGCGGAGGGGGGAATGGATTTATCTCAACTGGGCATCTGGCACTTACAGCCCACCCTTTGTCGTAGACCATCACAGGGACATTAAGCCTTAGATATTTGGGTGGACCGGCTCCATGGAGCCCTGGTGGGACCTGATGAGCATGGTGAATCAGTCCCTTTCCTCGGCCAGTGGGCACCCTTAGAGGGTATCCCCAGGCAGAGGCTAAGCCAGCTTCAGGGAACCTGTACTCTCATGAGGGAAGTGGGTTTTTTAGCGGTAAAGCAAGCCATGATGCCAGGTACCTGGTTAGCTTCATGCAGAGGTGGTCCGAGATGCCTCCACTTTGGAACAATGTGAAAACATGAGGCAGGAGCCTCAGGCAGCTCTGCTACCAGGTGCCTGCCCCCAGCCATAGGAAGGGGTTGGGGAGTGTCATAATGAGCCTGCAATTGGCCGAGGCTGGGCCTGTAAACATTATGAAGTCCTCAGAGCCAGTAGAGCACCATGAATCTCTTCTAAACAATCTACTGATAATATCCTCATAAGAAATGTCAGAAGTCAGAGACTCCAGATCCAAGGCTGCGCAGCTCAGCCTCATGGTGAGCGGCCCTATGGAGTTCCTGGGGGAAAAGTAAAAGGCTCGGCCAGCACCTGGTTGTGTCCTACATAGCTCCTAGGGCCTGCTCGCCATGCAGGCAGCTGTGCCTGCTGGACTCGGAGCAAGGATTGAGGGGCCTCCACTCAGTCCCCAACCTCCCAGGCCCTGTGGGTGTGGCCCTGAGCTCCAGCCACCACAGCCAACCGCCGCAAGACAGAGACTCCAGATCCAAGGCTGCGCAGGCGCGCGGCAGCTCCGCCACCACGGTTTAATCTTTGACTCAATGTATTTTAGCACCAGCTCCTTTCAGGATCTTTCTCGCTTGTACACTTCAACGATCAACGATCATTCTATTTGCATCAAACTGGAGAGGTTATGGGGAATGAGGAATTATGATGTCACACTAGAACTCACTATTAAATAATCAGATAGAGACATTATACATTGTTAGTATCCATAGGACAAGACAGAAGTGTAATAGAAGAGAGATTGGGAAATACAGGGACATAGACAAAGAGATAGAAGTAAAATGCACCTGCAATGGGGGCAGGCAGGGTTTGAGTGGGTGTGTTTGGGAATTGGGTGGTGGAATTGGCAGTGGTGGAGGGATGGATTCTGGAACACTATTGCAGAGACCCAATTATGAACATCCTTGTAATTCTATATATCACATAGTATAATAAGGATTGAGGAAGAGGAAGGAGAGATGGAGAGAGACAGAGAGAAAGGGAGGCGAAGGAAGGGAGCGAAGCCTGCTCTGGAGCTGGGAGAGGGGGAATGTGGGGACTTTGGTGGTGGGAATGGCGCACTGGAGAAGGGATGGGTGCTGGAACAATATATGACTGAGACCCAATTATGAACAACTTTGTAATGTTGTTCTCATGATGATAACATAAATTAAAAAAAAAGAAAGAAATGTCAGAAGTTACTGGTAGGGGAGTGAGGTGGTGTGGTTTGCACCTGGTCTCCTTCATGTGTTCAGGGTTCACTCCTGTTTGAGGGAGTACAGTGCAGCAGTAGAACTGGGTTGGCCAAAGCAAGCACCTTAGCCCTTGAGCCTCTGGAACTTGCATTTTATTGATGGAGATCAACAGGCTCATCCCAAGAATGAAGAACCCCTCCTAAGTGATTCTGGGAGCCATGAAAAGACAGTAAATCAGGGAACCCAAATTTCAACAATGCGGACAAAAATTCCAGAAAGGGCCAAAGCTGTAAGTCCCAGGTGAAAGCATTGGCTGTCTGTCTGTCTGTCTGTCTGTCTGTCTGTCTCTGCTTTACTGATTGGGGTCCTGTGATTTACAGTAGTGTTATCCATTGTTTCCCACACATATGATTCCAACACCACCAGTGTCTTGTTAGGGTCCAGAGTCACAAGTTCTTAGGAATCACAAAGAAACCAGCCAGTAATGCAAAATGCTAGCAAAGTTTGTTTAAGCCAGCTAGCTGGGGTCAAACTCTCAGGCATGCAGGCCCAAAGCAAGACCCTGAGTAAGGGGAAGCTTTAGATTATATAGCCACTGTTCACATAATAACTTGCGCAAACTTAAAGAAGAACATGATTTAAAGAAAGACATCGCTCAGAAAGACATCACCTAATTGAGGTATATGTCACACAGAGGACTTCAGACCAGGTTGCACAAACGGGTTGTTTTTGCCCAGGATGCTCTAAACATCAGTATGCCCTGCCTGCACCCGAGCGGTTTCTAGATAACAGGAGGGGCAGTGAAAATATTACTTTTCAAGGCTGCTAGGCTGAACCTGCCCATATGTTCTTCCCAAGGCCGGATTGGAGAGGGCGGGGGGGGAGGGGTGATGACAAACCCTCGGTGACTTTCCACAGCAACATGGGGCCTTTTGGCTCCTTGAACCTTCCTGCCGTTTTGCTCACCTAACAGTCCCTACCTCCCCCTCTCCCCAAAGAACCCCCAATACCCGTCCCTTTCCAAATGCACCACCACCAATTTAGTTGTGTGAATCAGTTGTCGAGCACTGTTTTTTTTAACATGTGATTCTGATAACTATCATTCTCAGAAACTTTAAAATGCAGATTTTCAGCCCCACTTTAAGCTGCTAATTCAGGTTGTGCATCCTGTCAACGGCTTGTTTTCCCACCTCCTGGGTGATTCTGGTTTGAAAGGTCACGGAACCTCATCACACAAAGGACTTCAGACCAGGAACTTTAGCATCACCTGGTCTCACCCCGACCAGTTAATTTTTTATGTTATCTGGTGTTTTCTGCATACTGATGATCTAGGCAATGCCCAAAATCTCATCCATCAAACAGTAGGAATGATTACTTAGTATGTATGGAGCAGGAAAGAGGTTGTTCTGATACCTGTTCAGATATTTCCACTCATTAGACACACCCCACTTTGAGTGGAAACTTTTCAGGCAGTCCTGTTAAAGGACCCTCCATGAAATTTCTTTAGTCACTGTGATTTACAATACTGTCCAATAATAGGGTTTCATACAATATTCCAACACTACACCTCCCACTGGAGGTGTCCCCCTTCAAACGCCATCTGCTGTAAGCTCAATTCTGTAGACTAGTTCATGGATTCTGTTGCTATTTGTTTTTTCCTTACTGTTTTATATCCCACATATGGGAGAGATCATTCTGTGTCTATCCCTGTTCATCTGACTGATTTCATTCAGAATAATATTTTTCCAGATTCATCTATGTAGTAAATTGCATGACTTCATCTTTTCTTATAGCGGAACGGTAATTCCATTATGTGTATACCACAGTCTCTTTAACCAGTCATGTTTTTGGACACTGTGTTTCCAGGTTTCAGCTATTATGAATAGTGTGGCAATGAATCTAGGAACGAGCAAGTCTTTTCTGAATAGAATTTTTGAGGTATATGTCAAGTGGAATTGTTGTTTATATAAAAGTTCAGTTGGGCTTTGGGATTTTTTTTTTTTTTTTGCTGTTTTGAGAAATGTCCATTACACCAGCAATAAATGAGCCCCCTCCCACACATACACATGCACGCGCACACACACACACACACACACACACACACACTAAAAGTCCCTCCCTTAACTCAAACCAGCCTCCAAGGGCCTCCCACCTGTGAACTGAGCCTCTGTGGTTCAGTGTGACCAGAAAGAGCCTCTCCAAACTTAGGAGACCAAGTGTTTGTGGAGCTTTTCTCTATCTTTGCCTACTGAGCCACTCCCTGTTCCTACCTCTATTCTGTCACCTATTAACTTAATGTTTTTGTTTGGGGGTGGAGGTACACCTGGCATTGCTAATGGCTCTGTGCTCAAGATCACTCTGACAATGCTTGGGGGATCTGACAATGCCAGGGATCAATCTGGCTCAGTTATGTACAAGGTATGTTCCTTAATTCCTGTGTTTATCCCTCCAGTCCCATCTTTGTCTCATGTCTATTTTTTGTATTTAGCCTCTATCTGTTTACATCAATGCTAAATGTGACCTTGTATTGGTTTCCTGGTGCTGATAACAAATTACTGCAAACTTAGAGACTTAAAACAGACTGTTGAGTCTATCTGGGGTCCCCAGCAGTATTGGGATCCATTGGATTCCCTGATCACGTTTAGGACCAACGACCGTCCCCTCTGGCCGATGGACAAAGAGAGCAAGAGCATCAGTCTAGAAAATGCAAGGTTTTAATTCCATATACTCCTTACCCCTACTCACTCCACACATCACACACTCTGACTCCAGAACTGCTAGAGATCAATCCTATACAGAGGTTGGGGACAGGGTATTATCAAAGGTAAAAGGTTCTTATTTCCCAAAACAATGAGGTAAGACCAGGTCTGTTTCTGAGGGCTACTAGCCTAAACCTTTGTCTAGTAAACAATCATTTCAATAATATTTTGGGACTGAAGTGATAATACTGTGGGTAGAGCATTTGCCTTCACACAGCTGACCTGGGTTCGAGTCCCAGCATGGCATTTGGTCCCCTTAGCATCACCAGGAGTAATTCCTGAGTGCAGAGCCAGGAGTAACCCCTGAGCATTGTCAGGTGTGACCCAAACAACAAAAAAAATTTTTTTTTCTAGTAGTCATTTTGTATAAACACAGAGATGGGCATTTATCTACCCCTGAGATTTAATTTATAGGGTAGCCTTTCCTGGGAAGATACCATATGGCCCAGACCTTGTTCCCCTTGTAAAATTGATCATTCCAGTTCCCTTCAGGGGCCTATTGCCAAACAGAAAAGAGTCCACAGAATGTAGGCAATAGTCCTAAGCACTCTGCTCTGGCTGCATGGCAATCCATAGCTTATCTTTTGGGCCAGAGCAGGGCTACTCTAAAGTCTCGCCATCACAAACATCAGTTGTTCCATTTCAACGCCAGGGTGATCTCCTGGTTCCATCCAGGGCCATGTAGGGATCCTCTTTTGGGGGTATGAGGAATCAGGATCAACCTAAGGACAATTGAGGCATCTAGTTAGAAAGTATGACAGGATGTCCAGGAGTAACTAATTCAGAGTAAAACAACTCAAATCTTCCTGTGCCTATGCAAAATAAAATCCCCTTAGCATAACCAAATGCAAAAAGATTATAGGAAGGAGAAAAGCAATCCCTCATTAACTATACAAAACTCAGGGCTAGCAAGTATAGCAAGTAATCCAACACACTATCTTAAAATTTTGAAATCAGATATGAAGTAGTTTTACTGGGAGATACCAAATACTGGCTGGTGTCAGCTTGCTCCAGAGGCCCTCGGAGAGAATGTCTCCTCACCCTTTCCAATTCCTCAATGTCATGTTCTTTCTTTGGTGTATGGTAGCAGACTCCACCTTCAGATCAACATAGCATCTCCAAGTGACAATCCATTTCTGATCTGTCCCAGTTGTCACATCTCTAACCATTCTACCTCCTGCTTATAATAAGGACTACATAGATAAACCAGGACTCTACATCTCAAGATCTCTTATTTTAGAAGTCTTTTATTAGATGGCATATTCACAACTTCTGGGTATTTCCTCTGCTTCCCTTTGTTAAGCCACAATGTCTGGGGATCGGTATACCTAAGGTCACAATAGCAGTACCACCAGGATCCAGTTTGCAGTCTGCAAGGTAGATTCTCTACCATTATAACATCCCTGATAACATTGTTGTGGAATCATTATTCAGCCTACCTCCAAAAGAGTCCACATGCAGAATATGACCAATGGGCATGTATAATGATATAATCAACTCAAGTTCAGATTTGACTTAAACCTTAAAAATTCCATATATGAACTAGAGAGATAAGGCAGGGTAGAAGGCACAACTATTCATAAGGCTTTGCATATGACCTACCCTGATTTTATTCCCAGCACTGAATATGATCCCAGAGACAATGAGTATTGGCTTCTGAGGTGCCAGCTGCAATTCCTGAAGCAAAACAAAGCACAATCCATATCTAATTAACAAATTAAGTATCTTTGAAACTTTCAGCATGCTCCATCATGGAACAAAATTCCTCTGTTGATGAAGCTGTGGAACCCAAATGACTGGTGAAAAATAAGCACACAGGGCCCACCAGATAGGATGCATAGGGGTTTAGGATGCCTGACCCCAGTTCAGTCCCTGATTATCACATGGGTCCCCAATATCACCAGGGGTCACCCTGGAGGCCTCCCAAGCACTGTCAGGTGTGACCCTAGAGGTTCCTGACCATCACAGAGATGGCATAGGGCAGCACCACTTCCTCTGGGGATATGAATATCTGAATGCTTGGCCAAGCTTTGCTGGGAGTGGCAAGAAAGGGAAAAAAGCACCCACCATATGAACTCAAGCAGCAAGTGATCTACCCCAACTACTCATTTAGGCATAGAATAAAAGGTATAAACCTGCTAATTTAGAAACTGAAGAAATGGAATGAAGAGCCATGCCAACCCAGCAAGCCCCCTTAGGTTTTGTACTCTCACCTCTTCTCAGAGGCTGTACCAACCACTCCCATTGTCTTCCTTTCTCTGTTACAGCCTATCTTTGCGCCACATAGCTACTTATCAGCCTATTTCCTGCCTTTAGAATTTTGGGAGAACTTAAAAACTCTCATTAATAACCTCCTTGCTCTGTTCCTTTTAGTCCATTCTGGTAGTGTCTTTGTTAATGTAACACCCTCGGCCACTTTGGGGTCATTGTAAATGTTACTTAGGCAATTCCTCCATAGATCTTTCCAGGATAATCAATCTCTTTCTTGGCTTCCACCAAGTTTTGACTGAATCCATGAGCCACGTGCCAGATCTCTCATAAAACAATAATTGACTGCTGACGTTTTGATCCTAACATTAGCAAAAGGAAGTGCAAGCAGAACTGGAGAGATGGCTCTAAGGCTGAGCTCATGCTTTGCATATGGGTTTGACTAGATCTGAGTTTGAGCTACACCACATGATGACTTGATCACCCCCTCATAGCAATCCCAAACACTTCCAGGTGGAGCCAAATAAAACAAAAAGATTTCCAACATCATAGTTTTTTTTAATATTTAAAAATATATTTTATTATTTCCCCACCCCTCTCGTGGTTTACTATTTTTGTAATTAAAATATAATAAACATATTTTATTATTCCCCCTACTCCCTTTTGCTTGGATGACCAAGGTTATACACCTGGTGGCACTGGGAATCACAAAGCTATTGCCACCAGGATCACATGCTCTATGTGAGGGATGTGCAAGGGATCAGAACTTGCAGCTCATGCCTGCAAAAGCAGACGTGCCACATGCCTGAGTGCACTGTCTGCAGCTTGCTTTCCTGAAAGTAAAACTACTCTTACAATATAGACAGGTTGAGATTGACACAAATCACCAATACCTGGTTTTGTCTAATTTGATACTGAAACTAAATTTGCCTCTTCTTACATTTGATACCATTGAAGTCAGTGGGCCGCCATGGGTGGCTATGTCTGTCACCCAGGACCAGCTGGGAAGGCTAGGCCTTACCCAGCCAGGCCTTGCAGGTTTTTGGCTTTACCTCTCAGAAGAATTTCAGGAGGAGAAAAGCGGTGAAGTATGAACATTTTATTTGGAGGTCCTGAGGAAGAGGACGGAGGGAGAGGAAGTGAGAGAGAGTAACACACTCAAGAGAGAATACGATTTCTCCAGAGGTGGTGAGAGCGCCCTAGTACATACATCCCAGTATTAGATATGAGAGCATGAAAGTACACATCTCAAGAGGGGAGATGTAGGAGGCACAGGTGCTTGGGCACCACATGTACTGGGCCATGTGGACACAAGCAGCACATGGGCTCAGGCAGCATATACACTATCACTTCCTTTGTTCAAGGTGGCTTTTATAGGGTTTTTCTCAAGTTGCTCACACCGGGGGTTTCTACCTAGGTTGGAACTTAGCCCATTGCTAATTTGTCGAAGGGGTAGTGAGAGTGGTGAATGGTCTTGTTTGAAATTCTTTTCCTGAACTTTGTTCATGTCAGAGCTTCTCTCAGAGGGGAGTCCAGCCTTCTCAGGGTCTGTTACTGGTGCCAAGAAGATCTTATCTAGCCTAGCCTTAATTGTTCAGCTTCAAGACTACTGAATTTATTACTTCTTAGAAATGTTATTTGTCATGGGCCCTTCCCTGTCTATCTGCCTGCCTCACCATGAGCTGCCAGGGGTGCTGGAATGTGCCTGCAAATGTGATTAAAATTGTCTTATTGGTTCTTGTATTAAACTTTACTCATTACTTGGAGATTGGGACAGGGTCCGCTTCACTTAGCCTGTGGTCTTCTAAACAACGCCAGTTTTAACTGAAGAACGGAGTGGGACGATTGCTGTTGTTTAGCACACATTATCCAAAAGAGATTACTGCACTTCTACCAAAGCACAAGATGGGCTTTGGCAAGTTTTACAGCCACAAAGGGATTAAACTTTCTAGTCAATGTGATCCCCAAAGATCATTTTTAAATGAGACTGTACAACTATGTCTCAACCTGTAATCTGCAGTTACTTGAAAAATTATGAAGTAAAAATAGCCCTAATAGAGTTCCATTTAAAATTGACTTGGTTTCCTGACCAATACTTTTGCTATTTTTCTCACCTGAAATCACCAATAATTGCAGGGGCTGAAATAATGCTGACTTTGCATTCAGGCCAGCCTGAATTGATCCCTGACCCTGAGCCACATCAGGAGTGATCACTGAGTCCAGATTAAGGATTAAGCCCAAAATACAGACAGATGTGGCCCCCAGATAAACAAAACAAAAATAGTGAAGAGGATCAGTAAATAGCTCAGATGGCTGAAATGTGTACTTTGCATATAAAGGCCCAGGTTCAATCTCCAAGTTGCTCCAGGAGCAGCCAAGCTTGTTGAGGGTTGGGAGCAGCCCCTGCACCACCGGATGTGGTGCAGAAACCAAAAAGATAAGAGCAAGGCTGTGACTCACGTGTACTGGCATGCAGAGGAAGACTTCTTCAGTTTACCTTTATTTGTTAATTTGCTTTTGGGGTCACACCTGGCGATGTAGGGGGTTACTCTGGCTCTGCACTCAGGAATTCTGGTGGTGCTCAAGGGACCGTATGGGATGCCGGAGATTGAATCCTGGTTGGACACGTGCAAGGCAAATGTCCTACCTGCTGTAGTATCCTCTGTCCTCTCTTTGGTTTACCTTTTAATTTATGTTTATGACGTGTTTCCTTAACCACTTATGGTTATGCTTAGTAAAGCTGAGCATCCAGTCTATTTTCTCAAAATATAAGTCATAAAAGGCATATTAAGGGCCACAGAGATTGCTTAACAGGTGAAGTACATGCTTTGCATGCAACAAACCCAGTTCTCTCCCTGGTCCTCTAAGCACCACTGGGAGTGACCATCCCTCCCCAATCACTGAATTGGCAGTAGACCACAGCACCACTGGTGTGACCCTAAAGCCAAATAAAGAATTTTTTTTCTTTTTTGGGTCACACCTGGCAATGTTCAGAGGTTACTCCTGGCTCTGCACTCAGGAATTACTCCTGGCAGTGCTCAGGGGACCATATGGGATGCTGGGGAACCATCAGCCACATGCAAGGAAAATGCCCTACCTGCTGTGCTATTGCTCCAGCCCCCAAATAAAGAAATTTTAAAATGCCTTCCTATATGGACCAAATAGCTTTTGTTAGAGTATTCCTTCACATGGGTCTAAAAGTGATTATGGATATTACCGAAGCTTTGATAAAAGGGGCCAGAACAATAGTACAGTGGGTAGGGCGTTTGCCTTGCATGCGATTGACCCAGGTTTGATCCCTAGCATCCCATTTGGTCCCCTGAGCACCATGAGGAGTAATTCCTGAGGGCAGAGTCAGGAGTAACCCTGAGCAGCACCAGGTGTGACCCAAAAACAAAACAAAGTAAACCCAAAGTTTTGATAAAAGACCACTATTGATAAAAAAAAATGAAACTAGTTTCAAAAAAGTAAGCATACCAAAAAAAGAAAAAGAAAATGAAAAGAGTAAAAAATGAAAATGAATAAAAGAATCAAAAAAGAAAATGAGGGACCAGAGAGATAGTACAGTGGGTAGGTCATTTGCATTGCATGTGGCCAAGCTGGGTTCAATCCCTGGCACCCATATAGTTCCTAAGCACTGCCAGGAGTAATTCCCTAGTGTAGAGCTCCTGAGCATTGCTGGGTTACCAAAACAAAAAAAGAGTAAAAAGACAACTGGTATTATGCTCCCACCATGTTCAAACAAATGTACAAAGAGTGATGGTGGGCTGGTCTGATCATTTTAATTTGCAGGGACTTAAGAGGCCACACCTGTCAGTGCTCAGGGTTTACTTCTTTTTTTTTCTTTTTGGGTCACGCCCGGCAATGCTCAGGGGTTACTCCTGGCTCTGCGCTCAGGAATTACTCCTGGCAGTGCTCGGGGACCATATGGGATGCCGGGGATCGAACCTGGGCCGGCGACAGGCCGGCGTGCAAGGCAAGCGCCCTACCTGCTGGGCTATCGCTCCAGCCCCCAGGGTTTACTCTGACTCTATATTCAGGGATCACTTCTGGCAAAGTCTCCATGTTGGGGACCATATGGAGTGTCAGGAAAAACCCAGGTCAACCTTCTGCAAGACAAGCAAATTACCCACTGTACCATTGCTCTGGCCCCTGGAGAGTTTAAAAGGACTGAGCAAATGCTTTGTGAGTTGACTCTATGGTCTTTTTTCTTTTTTTTTTAATTCTTTTTTTGGGTCACACCCAGTGATGCTCAGGGGTTACTCCTGGCTCTGCACTCAGGGATTATTCCTGACGGTGCTTGGGGATCATATGCGATGCCAGGGATTGAACCCAGGTTGTACACATGCAAGGCAAATGCCCTACCCGCTGTGCTTTCACCCTGGACCCATCTCTATGGTCTTGAGCTCCTCTAGTTCTTTCTCCTACTCCAATATCCCAAAAAATTATTACACTAGAATAATAAAAAGGGATTGTGTACCAGTTTCTATAGAATTAATTTAACAAATAAGGATAAGAAGGAAATGTCTAAAGCTGGAGGGAGGTATTGGAGTGATAGTATAGCGGGTAGGGCATTTGTCTTGCACGTGGCTGGTCCAGGATCGATCCCCAGCATCCCATAGGATACCCCAAGCACTACCAGGACTAACTTCTGAGTGTAAAGCCAGGAGTAACCACTGAGCATCACCAAGTATGACCCAATAAGAAGAGAGATAGACGGAGAGAGACTGAGAGGTCGCTCATAGACTGCCAGTTCTAGGACATAGTTCCAATCTCTGCTATAACTGATATTAATAGAAATGAACAAATGAATCCATTGGCCTCATTACAACTGATGCCACTCTTTAAAGTATGATAGCAGACAAGCACTGCAGGTCTTTGAACCTCTGAGCCATAGAACACACCTCCTCCCAGAGGAGATTTCAAAGGGTACTCTAGAAACCACTAAGCTTAAGTTTCTCCAAATAAAGTTAAATGTCAAATAATTCAGCAGGTAAGTTTGCCTTGAATGCACCCAACCAATGTCAGTCCCCTATAGCATCACACATGTTCTCCCAAGGTGCATGATGAAGTGACCACTGAACACAGAACCAGAAGTAAGCTCTAACATACCAGTTATGATGAACAAAGCAAAACTCTACACATCATACATTGAAAAGTAGACACACTTGGAATCAGCTTAACTAAAGAGGTGAAGGACCTATACAAAGAAAACTACAAAACACTACTTCAAGAAATAAGAGGACAAAAGGAAATGGAAACATTCCCTGCTCATAAATTTGGAGGATTAAATTGTCAATAGCCTACAAGGACCCACCCTTCAGAGACCCGCCCTTCAGAGGAGAGTATTACAAGCCCAGGAATGCTTTAGCAACAGATGCAGATACCCCAGGCAGAGCAGATACCAACTCTCCCCGTTGAAGCCGCTGCACTCCACTGACCACGAGAGCAACTGCTGGCCCGAGTCCACCATCCCGATAGAGCCTCAGAAGAACCCAGAGGAACCCCCACACCATGCTGGCAGTGATCTCCATAATCCACACTCCACAGGTTTTCAGATCTCCACCCAAGAGATTAAGCCAATCTCCAGCCTGGCTTGTCAGAGACCCAGCCTAAAAGGACCTACCCTTCAGAGACCCGCCCTTCAGAGGAGAGTATCTCAAGTCCAGGAGTGCTTGAGCCACAGATGCAGATACGCCACGCAGAGCATATACCAGCTCTCCTCGTTGTGCACAGCCACTGCACAGCCACACAATTTATCTCCACACCCCTCTCAGACAGCCCTGCAAGCTACTGAGAATATACCGTCTGCATGGCAGAGCCTGGAAAGCTGTCCAATGCGTATTCGACATGCCAAAACCAGTAATAAAAATGTGAATCTGAGCTGACGATGGGATCCCAAGGAGGGCAGATGGGTTTTGGGTGTTGGCCCATCGCCTCTGGGGGTCCCGGAAGCAGCCGGATGAAACTCGCCCATCACACTAGCCACCATTTTCGCTGTCCGGATGCTGGGGAACTGCCTCACAACCAGATCAATAGAGCAAAACCAGTTCGAGCCCAGGTCGTGAGGCCGCTTTGGGCCAGCGGTCCACTAAAAATAGTGAAACAGTAATGTCTTTTTAAGGCACTGTATTCCACGAAGAGCAGGAAAGTTTGTTGGGAAGGAGATATAAAGAGGAAAGAAATGACATACAGAATCTGCCAAGTAGTTGAGGTGCGGGAGGGGGAGGGAGGTGGGGGACGTTGGTGATGGGAGATGGGTTTGGGTGGAGGGATGCGTGTTGGAACACTGTAGAACCAAAACTCTACATGAGCATCTTTCAATTGTGTGTCTAAAATGGTGTGATAATATTTGGGGGGAAAATAATAAAATTAAATTTAAAAAAATGTGAATCTTCCCGACCCTGAAAGAGCCCTTAATACAGCAGCACTAAGAAGGACGAACAAGGAGGGCCTGATAAAATTTCAGGGCCAAACTAGGCTGCCAAAAGAAGGAGGACTAAAATGACTGTACATTCAATGCATGTACACTGGCATCGGAAGCATATATCAGGATCTGATGGTGGAAGCACAAAAGATCAAGTATGATCAATTGCATCATGCTGTTTTGACACCAGAGAAGAACTGTTCCTGGGAACATGCGAGGAAAGAGGCATCAGTGGCGTCAGTGTCCTTGTCAACACGCACATGGCCGTGAACATTGATTCATTTGAATGCCTAACAAACTGTATCAGATGATTACACTTGCAGAGATGTGGCCCACTACCAGCAATTTCTATCTTCACTGTCCATGCACCAACATCCATATACAAGGAAGATGAAATTGAGAAATTCTACTTGGAACTGGAGGAGTTCTATAAAAAAGATCACACCTTCTACAAGATCACGGTGATTTTAATGCCAAGATAGGACCGAGAAGATTGACCGAAGAACTCCACATCAGGACTCATGGCCTAGAATGGCACGAACAGGGTAAGAGACTATCTGAGTTTATCATGTCCACAAAGAACATTCATGGGAACTCACAGTTCCAGAAGGCTGAAGCGAAACGGACATGGGAATCTTCTAGTGGACAGTTCCACAATGAAATTGACCACATCATCTTCAGTCGAAGGTTTAGCTTGACTGATGTTGCTGTCATCCCAAAATTCCAAACAGGATCGGACATCCGTCTCCTTCGTGCAAAATTATACTTCATGCAATGGGGAAAGTCTGCGAAATTTAAGAAGAGAACTTCCAGAACAACCACCAAATGGGAACTCTTTGGCACCATTGAAGCAACATGGGAAGATGCTATATTTGACAACATTGATGAAGAATACAACTGATTGGTTCAGCACCTCCATGATAGTGCGAAGAATGCCGTGAGAAAGACATAAAAGGACACCTGTCTTCAAAAACTCTCGAGCTCATTCGCTGATGTGGCAAGGCGCGAGCCATAGGCGACCAAATGCTAACATCCAAGCTCACAAGCAGTGCAGAGAAGTGATAAAGGAAGATCCCAAAGAGAGAAGAGCAGAAATACTGGAAGATGCAGCAGAAGCCGGGAAAAGCTTTCGCAATGCCTGCCTGTCCTTCACCAACTATAAGACCAAGATGACTGCCCTTCGCCGCCCTGATGGATCTATCACATCTTCAAGAAAGGCAATGGAGAAGATTATCCATAACTTCTACTCAGATATCTTTGATAGCCATGTCCACCTGCCCACATACCAAATTCCACAGGATGGATATGTCATTCCCAATGTTCTCCCTTCTAAAATCCAACATGCATTTCATTGGTGAAGAAGGGAACAGCACCAGGACCAGACAAAGTCAGACCCGAACACCTGAAGAATCTGCCATTGGTACTCATCAATACACTGGCCCGGCTCTTCACACGCTACCTGTCTGAATGCAAGGTACCCTCCCAATAGAAAACCAGCAGACAGTTATACCGTTCAAGAAGGGAGACATTCACAACATTGGCAACTATTGCCCCCTCTGCCTGTTGTCCGTCATCTACAAGCTGTTCACTTGAGTCATCCTGAACAGGATTGGCAGGACATTAGATGAAGGACAACCATGTGAGCAAGCTGGCTTCCGAAAAGGATTCAGCACAATTGACCATATCCATACGGTAACCAAGCTCATTGAGGTTTGTAGGGAGTTCAAGATGCCGCTCTGTCTCACGTTCATTGATTAAAAGAAAGCCTTTGATTCTGTTGGAGACCGAAGCAGTTATTGAAGCCCTAGCCAAACAGGGCGTTCAAACCCAATACATCAAGATCCTTCGTGAGCTCTATTACGGATTCACCACCAGGATCTCACCTTTCTACAAGATAGTGATCATTGATGTCAAAAGAGGGGTTCGACAGGGTGATACCATTTTACCAAAACTCTTCAGCACCACCCTCGAGAACATCATGCAATGATTAGAATGGGAAGGAATGGGAGTGAAGATAGATGGTCAGCAACTACACCACCCACGCTCACTGATGACATTGTTCTAATAACACCAAACATTAGCCAAATGGCACATGGATGACTTCGACCGAGAATGTGGAAAGATAGGTGTCCAGCTGAATCTCAACAAAACTATGTTAATGAAAAATGAACTAGTTCCAGACGCCCCATTCACTCTCAATGGAACAAACATCTCTGAATGCAGCTGTGATGGTCGAGAAGTCAACGTGATGAACGACCTAAAGCCTGAACTGCACAGGAGGAAAAGAGCAGCATAGAATGCCTTCAAAAGCATTGAAGAAATAGCTAAAAGGACAAAGAACCTCTGACTCTGGGCACATCTCTTTGATCTACCATTCTCAATGCATTAACATATGATCAGAGACCTGGGCCCTACGAAAGCAGGATGAGAATGCTATTTGGGTCTTTCAAAGAGGAATCGAAAGAGCTATGCTTGGAATATCACGCCTCACTCAAGTGAAAGAAGGAATCTGGAGCTCCGACCTCCTTCGCTGTTCCAGCGTCAGGGACGCTGTCTCGTTTGCCAAGGTATCAAAAATCTGATGGGCTGGACATGTAATGTGATTTGGAGATGACCGCTGGACTAGAGCCATTACCGACTGGATCTCACGGGATGTCAAAAGATCACGTGGCCCCCTGTTGCAGGACACCTAAAAGCCTAGGCCTCTGCATCTGCCCTGGATTGCCTCCTGCAGGTCACTTCATAGATAGGGGGTAGTCTGAATGTGGCAGTCTTATCTGACCATGTATTCTGTACTGGCTGGTATAAATATTCTCTCATGCTACCACAATCATCGTGGGACTAGCTAGATCTTACCAGCATATTTGCCTGGCCACGTAGGATCCCTAAGTAATTAGACCAGAGAGAAATGCTGTTTGCCTCCAAGCAAACAAGCATGGCTCCCTGATATATTCAAAGGCAACTAAAATACAAAACTACCATGAAGTAGAAGAGACTTGTGAAGGCTTGGAGAAATATTTAACTGGCATTAGTATTAGTCTTTGGTACAGAGACATGCCATCTCAGAACCCCATTCTCTACCCTATAAAGGCAATTCCAGGCAGATCTTAGCTCAAGACATTAGCACATAAAAGGGCCTAGGTGAGGTGCTGGGAGAGATTATCTGAGGGCATTTGACCCTCCCTGCTTTCCATAACAGTGGGAGGGAGGTCTGAGTTGCAGGGGTATAATACTACCCTGCTTCCTCTCTCCACACGGCTCTTTTTGGGCTCTCTCTTTGTGAGCTCACACCCTTCTTGGGAGTTTTGTCTTTGTCTCCTCTCTACAGGGCCTTTACACTTGGTGGCTGCCATCTTGGCTTACACATGGCTGGGGTTCTAGCCTGGAATCCTAAGCACCGGGCTTTTCCTTTTTGCTGATTTGTATGCCTGAACCTGTGATAAGTAAACCCTTTTTAAAACTGCATCAGGGGCCGGAGTGATAGCCCAGCGGGTAGGGCGTTAGCCTTGCACGCAGCCGGCTCATGCCGGCCCGGGTTCGATCCCCGGTATCCCATATGGTCCCCGAGAGCAACACCAGGAGTGACTCCTGAGTGCAGAGCCAGGAGTAACCCCTGAGCATCGCTGGGTGTGACCCAAAAAAAGCAAAAAAAAAAAAAATAAAATATTTAAAAAAAATAAATAAAACTGCATCGGATTCCTGAGTTTTCATCCATTCCTCGCTGGCTTTGGAGGTAGAAGGGAACTCGCTTCCCGGCACTGTTGGGGACCCCTCCCCGCAAAGCTCCCCGACAGCCCCCCACCTACAAGATGGTCAGACTTCTTTGTCAAGACCCTGAACGAATGGTTTGAGGCTCTTTGTATTCCTGAAACAAGCAGATGCAATTGGGCTACACTGGCACTTGATAAGGTCAAATGGAAATGTTACTGGTGCCCACTCAAGGAAATCGATGAACAGCGGGATGTCTAGTGATCTAATGATCTAGTGAAATTGTCAAAATTGCAATATTCCCTAAAGTATTGTACAGGGGCCCAGAGCAATAGCACAGCAGATAAAGGCATTTGCTTTGCAGGTCACCAACCGGGGTTCGATTCTTGGCATCCCATATGGTCCCTGAGCATTCCCAGGATAAATCCTGAGTGCAGAGCCAGGAAAAAAAACCCCTGAGCATTGTCGGGTGTGACACACCCCCAAAATCAGCATTGTACAGATTCATGCAGTCCCAATAAGGATACCCATGACATTTTCTAAGAAATAGATCAAACACTCCTGAAATTCATTTGGAACAACAAACCCCACATGAATAATTAAAGCAGTCCTTGGAGAAAATGAAATCATGAAAATTGCTAATAAGTGGATGAACATATCATGCTGAATGAAATGGGTCAGAATATAAGAGACAGACAGAATGACTACATTCATTTGTGGGATACAAAAATAAAATGTGGGACCAGAGTGATAGCACAGCGGGAGGGTGTTTGCCTTGCATGTGACTGACCTCAGCATCCCATATGGTCTTTTGAGCACTGCCAGGAGTAATTTGCTGAGTGCAGAGCCAGTAGTAGTAACCCCTGAACATTGCTGTATATAACCCAAAAAAAGACCAAAACAACAACAACTAAAACAATAGGAACTTTTTAATTTCATTTTATATCTTCAATATGTATTGTTTTGTAATTTTGTACAGTCGGGGTATTGTAAATTTGCATGTTCATTTTCTTTTACCCAGCAACTAATGGATAAGGATCACAGAAAAAGGGAAAATAGTGATAGCTGATTACTATTACTATTAGTGATTGCTATTACTAGTAGTGAGTTTGATGAATTTAATGAGGAGTTGAAATCCATGCTTCCTATTGAATGAAAAATTGCCTGTGGGCTCTTCAAGGAGGAGGGGGGATTTTCGAAAGCTCCTGCCTACACCTTAATCTTCAAACAGGAGAGAGATTTTAGAAAGCTACATAAGTGAATTCCCTGTTTCTGAAGATGTTCATTCCCCTGTGGACACCAATGTGTTGTTGTCTCCGAGTCTGTAATGAGACCAGTTGTTGAATTACCATCACTTTCTTGCTGATTCAGATACTTTGGTTTCTTAGTACTTTTTAATTAGTGTGTGTTTTTGTATTAGTAAAACAATTTAACATACTACTTTTGCCTTAGAATGGGTAGCCAGCTCAGTGCCCTGGGGATACATTGAGATGATGTAACTTTAAGTGATGATGATGATAATGATGAATAATGATACTGATAGGTTACCTATGGTGTAACCTAGTGATGTGTGCTGTGCATGTACCACAATGGGCTGGCTCCTGGAGGGAGGTAGCCAGTCTTCCCACAGCCTATGGGAGCAGCATTGCTGCTTTGCCAGTATCAACACTGGATAGTAGTCAGAAGCAGAATTGGAAAAATGCCTCCAGTGTCAGAGTATGATTCTGATGGGTGAAATTACAGAGCTGTCTCACTTTGTTTCTAGCATAGTCTTATAAAAGAAGAGACTTAGCATCCAGCCTGGTTGATCAAGATCAGTGCAAGGGAGCTCGGCCCTTTTTGTACACCATTACAGGAAGGAATCTCAAACAAGCCTTAGGAACGGGATAGGACTGAACTGCAACCTTTGTAACCTTTGTAGCCTGTTTCTCTTCCACCCTTAGAGCCCTCCCCTGCACTCAATTACTCCCCTTATGGAGAGAGAGCAGTCAGGTGCTCATTATTACATCTCTTTCACGTCTGATCTGAGGTGATACTATGCCAGATATTTTGGTAAACCAAACTCAGGAAACTTTGTATTAATAGCCTATAGGGGCCAGAGTGATGCACAGTGGGTAGGGTGTTTGCCTTGCATGCAGCTGACCCAAATAAGATCCCCAGCATCCTATATGGTCCCCCGACTGCCACCAGGTGTAATTCCTGAGTGCAGAACCAGGAGTAACGCCTGAACATTTCAGGGTGTGACCCAAAAGCAATAGCAAATGAACATCCACCACCACCACTTCTGCCTCACCTGCATCATTAGTGAGTTTTAATGAACCTTCAAGGAGGTTCACCCCTGAGCTGTCCTTCCTACAATCAGTCCTTCCTTCAACCTGTCCTTCCCAGGATTGTTCAGAAAATATAAAACACAGAAATCCTCCTTAACAGCTAGCTTTTTGTGAGGTCAACTTAATCCTAATACCAAAAGAAGACAGAAATATTACTTAACAAAAAAAAGCCTTGTGCCCCAACAGACCCTCAGAGGATATGGAAAACCTTGTGCATCACAACCGCAGCCATACTCAGGGTCCAGACTCCACAACTCATCAGAGAGAGCTCCACCCAAGAGAAGCCAAGTTCAAGCCCAAGTATGTGGGACTCAAAGGCCAAATTCACCAGACTTCCGTAGAACTGGAGCTGGGTCCCCCTCAGTCCCTCCAGAAGGCCTGGTGGGCCCACCCAGGACTACTTCTGGCACTGTCAGCCATGATCCAGGGACACAGGTACAAAACAGAGCTGATGCTGGCTCTCCCCATGGCGCACAGCCGCAAAATAGCTGTGTAATATCTCAAAACCTGGTAGACTCATCTAACAGGTGTCCCATCACATTTCACAGAATTAAGTAGATGCATACAATCACAAATTTGTGGGCACAATGTGGGGGCTATGAAAAAATATCAATAATTTCCTATACTATCACTATCACTATCACTATCTTCCCGTTAATCATCTATTTGCTAGAGGGGGCACCAGTAATATCTCCATATGTCCTGTCTCATGCTAGTAGGACCCAAAGGCATCCGCTTGCTCCAGGAACATAAAGAGCCTCAAACCATTATATCAGGTCACGGGAATGACAAAATATAAATGTTACTGGTATTTGGCATATCAAATATGACACGAGCAGCTTGCCAGGCTTGCCGTGCGGGTGTCATACTGTTGCAGTCACCTCTAAATAAAGCATTTATTAATGAACCGCGCGGCCGCGCAGGGCGCGCGAGCCAGGCTGTGATAGTCTGGTCTGCTGGGTGGAGTTGTGACGAGAGGGAAGTCGGATGTGGAAAATGGCAGGCCCCCTGAAGTAGGGGAGGGTGATCTGGCTTGTTGTGAGGTGCTGGGGTGGTAGGCCAGGGCTAGAACCCGCCATGCCTCCCCGGCACCTCATGAGCAGTTGGGCACAGGGAGAGCAAGTAGCAGCTCTGCCCCATGTCTGAGAGTCTCTGGTTCAGCATACCTGGGCTGGATTGAAAAAAAAAAAAACCTGCTTGGGGGTGGCTGTCGATGATCCGGGCTGTGATAGTCTGGTCT
>JAJIBD010012599.1:0-25099 GCA_021461705.1 Cryptotis parvus | reverse complement strand
AAAACCAGTAACAATTATAGACCTCATTCCTATGACCTGAAGGAATGGTCTGAGGCTCTTTGTGTTCCTGGAGCAAGCAGATGCCCTTGGACTACACTAGCATGTGACAGGACATATGGAGATGTTGCCAGCGCCAGCTTGAGCAAATCAATGAACAACAGGAAGGCAAGTGACAAGTGATACTCTAATGCTAAGGGGAACACTTTGTGACTGCTTTTGAGTTAGTACATTCAGTTTTTCTCCCTGTATCTTCAGCCTTTATGAGCTGTGCAGGAGGAAAAGAGCGGCATGGAATGCCTTCAAAAGCGTCAAAGAAATAGCTAAAAAAGACAAAGAATCTCCGGCTCTGGGCACATCTCTTCAACTCCACCGTTCTCCCTGCATTAACATATGCCTCAGAGACCTGGGCCCTACGAAAGCAGCATGAGACTGCTATTCGGGTCTCCCAGAGAGGAATCGAAAGAGCTATGCTTGGAATATCATGCCTCACTCAAGTGAAAGAAGGAATCCGGAGTTCGGACCTCCATCGCTGTTCCTGAGTCAGGGATGCTATCTCGTTTGCCAAGGCATCGAAAATCAGATGGGCTGGACATGTAATGCAATTGGAGACGACCGCTGGACTAGAGCCCTTACCGACTGGATCCCACGAGATGTCAAAAGATCACGTGGCTGCCTACCAACAAGATGGTCAGACCTCTTTGTCAAGAACCTGAATGAACGGTGTGAGGCTCTTCATATTCCTGAAGCAACCAGATGCCATTGGGCTACACTAGCACATGATGGGTTCAAATGGAAATGTTACTGGCGCCCACTCAAGCAAATCGATGAATAACGGGAATCAAGTGATCAAGTGATCTTCAGCCTTTACATGTCTCTTATTGCCATTGCTCAACACTTAATTTTTTTATGTCCTACTGTCTTTTATCCTTTTATTATATTCACTTCAGAGTTTGACTGAAATATAAAAATTACTGAAAATTGTACACGACAATGTTTTTCATGTTTAATCAAGTTTGAGCTTACAGAAAAATGTAGCAACTACACTTCTCGCTGAATACCAGCACTTATGTATCTCAGTCTTTTACATACAATCTCTTGGAATTAAACTTTGCTTTAAAAGTCTCAGGGTGTTCTCCTTTTCTAGTGATTTTGGAAATAGAGTTGCCTTGAAAAACAAATATGTAGATTATTATTGTATCTGTGCCTGATCATTCTCTTTTTTTGCTTTTTTGGGTCACACCTGGCAATGCTCAGGGATTACTCCTGGCTCTTTGCTCAGCAATTACTCTGGTGGTGCTCCAGGAACCATATGGGATGTCGGAGATCTAACCCGGTTTACCCTGCCCACTGTGCTGTCACTCCAGCCTCTCATCATTTTCATTTTATCTGCTAATCTGAATATGATCAAACATAGTCAAAAAACCCAAAGAACTTTAGATTTCGCAAAATTATTTAAATGAAAGAACTTTGAGAAATATGAAGAGAGAAGAGGTCAATAAGGTATTCAAGAAAGAGAATGTTCTTGTCCAGGTTGGACAAAGCTAGAATTCTTACTTTTTAATTTTCAGACCGGTATATATATATATATATATATATATATATATATATATATATATATATATGCTATCTGATTATTTTTTTGTTTGTAAATATTATTTATTCCATTCATTTTGAAATATGCTAACATAAGAGCATTTGGGAGGTATAACAAGATAGATTGGGAACAAATCAGTAAGAAATATTTCAGGCAAACTTATTTTTCTATTTCACTTGGTCAAAAGTATGATATAGGTGACATTGGTACAATATTGTTAAAATGTATGACATCGGTGTATATGATTACCTCATCTCATTGCTAACAAAGTGTCCAAGACCTACAGCATCATCCTTTTGTTACTTCTAGTGCACTTAATCATCCTCCGCCACTTACTGCTTTCCACATCCCTGCATTTGTTATGCTCAATTCTGAAATCCTTGACCAAGAGGTTCTTTTCGTTTTTTTAAATTTTCTTTAGCTCTTTTCAACATTGACCCATTATTTCTTGTTTTGTTTCATTTTTTTTCAATTAAACATTTTATTATACCACCCTGAGATATACAATTACAACGTTGTTCATGTTTGGAGGTTTCGGTCACATAGTGTTCCAGCACCCCGCCCTCCACCAGTGTCCATTTCCCACCACCAATGTCCCCAATTCCCTCCCCTCCCATAGTCTGCCTAAATGGCAGGTTCTTTATCTCTTTTCTCTCTCCCTCTCTCTCTTCCTTCTCTTACACATTGTGGGTTGTACTACATACACTTAGAAGCCATCATGTGCATTTTTTGCCTGTATTTGGTGCTCAGTTCTATGTTGGTATTAGCCCTTTTGACATTTATTCAAACATCTTCCCTTCTCTATCTTACCTAACCTCTGACTCCTACATGTTTGTGGTAATTTCCACTTTTGGTAAGATCACCTGATATATTTATGTCATGCAAATAAATGCAGTCATTCTATGTCTCTCTCTTTCCTTCTGACTAATTTCACTCAACATTATCCTTTCCATGTCCATCCATTTATAGGAAAATTTCATAACTTCATTTTTCCTGACAGCTGCATAGTATTCCATTGTGTAGATGTACCACAGTTTCTTTATCCAGTCATCAGTTCTCGGGCATACTGGTTGTTTCCAGGTTCTGGCTATTGTGAGCAGTGCTGCTATGAAAATAAAAGTGCGGATTGTGTTTCCGCTGTGTGCTTTTGGCTTCTCAGGGTATATTCCCAGGAGTGGTATGGCTGGTTTAAAAGGGAGCTCAATTTCTAGTCTTTGGAGGAATGTCCATATTGTTTTCCAGAAAGGTTGTACAAGTCGACATTCCCATCAACAATGTATGAGAGTCCCCTTTTTCCCCGCATCCACGCCAGCACTTGTTGCTTTTACCCTTTTGGATATGGGCCAGTCTCTGTGGTGTGAGGTGATATCTCATTGTTGTTTTGATTTGCATCTCTCTGATGATTAGTGATGATGAGAAATTTTTCATATGCCTTTTGGCCATTCAATTTCTTCCTTGTCAAAGTTTCTGTTCATCTCTCTCCCCATTTTTTAATGGGGTTGGCTGTTTTCTTCTTATATAGCTGTACCAGTACCTGATATATCCTGGATATTAACCCCTTATCCTGGATATTAACCCTTAATGGTCATGAATTAAATGCATTTTAAAATTCTATGACTTAGTAAAAATGTCTATAACAGTTTTGGTTTTTGACGTTTGAGATCACAACCAAATATTGTACTAAAGCTAAAACGTTGCTGCCTCTGTTAGTTACCAAGTTCGTCCTGGAACAGAAAAGTAAGTTGTTGGTTTTAATTAGTTTAATTAGTTTGTTTGTCAACATTTATGGTTGGAACTTGTAATCCAGGAAACTTAAAAAGCTGTATTTTCAGACCTATATGTGCAGACAGGGTACTCCCCAGTCAGAGCTTACCACTTCCTCAGGCATTTGTTATCATTATAGATAACCATTACCAACCTTTTGATTTTCTTCATAATTAAACTGGAACTTAATAAGTTCACCTAACATAAAGGTCTAATTGACTTTGAAAAAGATAATGGACAGGAAATTACATAACATTCACAGCAATAACACAGTAGAAGCCTCATGCCACCCTGTTATTCCATGGCGATTTCTCACGGAAGTCTTGCATTTTTAAGCAAAACTTATGCCGGGTCCATTAAAACAAAGAGTTTCTAATATTATTGTATATATTTTAAATTTTCATTCAGGTATGTTATTTTCCTGGTACTTTTAGTGTCTAGTAACAAAGGTACTAAAGTCTAGGTACTTTGCTTAGCCAGTTATGAACAATGATAAATGCCATGAGGAAATTTGACTTTGAGCTTTATGATTCTCTAGCTTTTTTCCTTTTTTTTCAGTTTATTAAATATTTTAGAACACACCGTGAGATATAAAATTACAACGTTGTTCATGTTTAGAGGTTTCGTCACATAATGTTCCAGCACCCCGCCCTCCACCAGTGCCCATTTCCCACCACCAATGTCCCAAATTCCCTCCCCCCCCCCATAGCCTGCCTAAATGGTAGGTTCTTTGTCTCTTTTCTCTCTCTCTCTCTCTCTCTCTCTCTCTCTCTCTTTTTCCTTCTCTTACACATTGTGGGTTGGACTACATACACTTAGAGGCCATCATGTGCAATTTTTTTGCCTGTATTTAATGCTCAGTTCTAGGTTTGATTCTCTAGTTTTTTACTATGCTACAAAGCAAAAATATTTTGGATATAAACAAATTCCTCATTTTGGGAATGCTTACCAAATTTTCAAGAGCAATGATTAAAATGTGCTTTTTAAAATTTGCATGCTTTTTAATTTTACTTCGACTGTTAATACTATAATTTGGTTTCAATTAAGATCTTAGTTTATTCAGTTAGTATTTAATTAGAAGGATTAAAAAGAACTCAAGGCTATATTCTTTATATCACAAGGAAGAATGTGTTCTTTTTACAGTCAAATCATAGACATTATGTAAGTCACAAAGAAAACCCTCTGTTTTGCTCAGGAAATACTATTTTTCCTCTTATTTTTATTAAGGCACTGTGAGTTATAATCCTTCTAATGATAGTTTCTTGTATATATTGATCGAATACCTCACCCCCATCAGAATGTCCACTTCCCCCTATTAGACTCCCAAGGACCCCTCAACCACTCTCTAAAATGCTTTTAAATTATTTAACTTTATCTTGTTGTTCTATCCTATATAGAATAAGAAATGTAAAACATCATCTTATAATCAGCACACAGAGAAATTTCATTGTGGAAAATTAATATTTGGCATACAAAAGACCTATTTTTTCAAGGTTGTGTTTTTTTTGCCTAACTTTTTTCCTGACCACTTTTCATTAGATACTGTAACCAAACTGTTCATTTATCAATGAACAATTATCAATACTTATCATGCATTAGTTGTTTCAGCATCACACCCACCTCTAGAGTGCCTGCTTCCATCTGCCAGTGTCCCCCAAATCCTTCTTCTTCACCCCAACTTAGTTCTGTAGACAAAAATCTCCATTTCTGTTGACTCTGGTTTTTCCCTGAATTTTATAGATTGAAAACATACCTTAAATTACTATTAAATTTGTATCCATAGGACTTTCATCTGAGAGGAAATAAGAAAACACCCTTTATTTCTCAAAATGTCAGATAACTTTTATTCATTTTAAAGTGGTTTATTGAATCACCATGTTATACAATGATACAAGACTGTTCATGACTGAGTTTCAGATGTCCATTAGTGTTCCCTCCCCTCCGCCAGTCTCCCCAGTTTACTGCCCACTCCCCAGTCTGCCACTAGGGAAGACACTTTTCTTTTTTCTCTTTTAGACACCGTGATTTGCAATACTGTTGCTGAAAGAGTATCATACATATCACTTTATCTCCTTTCAGCACACAGTTCTTATTCAGAGTGATCACTTCCCACTAGCATTGTCAGTTTCTCTGACCTAAATGCCCTCCCCTGATTGTGGCAAGCTTTCTATTAAGGACCAGTTCTCCTCGCCTTCCTTTCTATTGTCTGTGGTATTATTCTCCAAGTATGTTTCTTAGTATCTCATAAATGAGTGTGACCATTCTATATATGTCCCTTTCCTTCTGACTCATTTCAGCATGATGCTCTCTATTGTCCATCCATGAATCAGCAAATTTCATGATTTCATTTTTTTTCCTAATGGATGCATAGTATTCCACTATATAGATACACTATAGCTTTGGGGGTCATACAGTACCAAGTATGCTACCTGCAGGCAGAGCCTGGCAAGCTACCCGTGTTGTATTTGATATGCCAGATACCAGTAACAATTATAGACCTCATTCCCATGACCTGATGAAATGGTTTGAGGCTCTTTATGTTCCTGGAACAAGCGGGTGCCCTTGGGCTCTACTTGCATGAGACAGGACACATGGAGATGTTATTGGTGCCCACTCGAGCAAATCGATGATGAACGGGAAGACAGTGACAGTGATAGCTTCTTTGTCCACTTGCATATTTTGAGCACTTGGTTTATTTTTTTTTTATATTTTAGTTATTGTGAATAGTACTTCAGTGAACATAGGAATGCAGCTGCTTTTTATGCACTGTGCTTTGGGGCCTTTAGGAACACTGGTACTTAACCTCTGCACAATGGCTTAAATAAATCATATTGAAAAAGGAACCACGGAAAGAACTTAACAGAAGCTGTAAATTAAATCAAGAAAAAATTTTTGACTGCTGCTGACACCTTTAATCCATCTGTCCAAATTACTTGAAAATGTTTTTTGTAGGTAAGAATAACCTTGGTAAATTGTATATAGAGAAAAATATGTTTTGAATATTTCTTCTCTTAAATATCATTTTTCATGTTCTATAATTTTGATTTAGTTAAAGAGTAATCGCAGCAAAAGAAGACTAAAGTGAAAATAAGTTACAAAACAATTTAGTAACAAACTAGATGAAATATTCTTAGTAATTGTTGAAAAAAGGGTTATTTTTTCTTCTTTTACAAATAGGTTCTCCATATTTAGGTGAGAAACTAGATTCAGAAAAAAGAAATAAGACAGGACCGGCTGGAAATCTCCCCCACAGGTGTGTGCGTGACCCCTGCATCTCCAGCGGACCCAAACTGCCCCAGGGAAGAGCGGAAACTCCATCAACGGGAACCAAGGCAAACTGCCTTGGTTTCACCGCTGACCCTTGGGCCTTGCTCTTCCAGGATCATCCCAAAACTCAAAACCCTCTTACTACCTATCTTGTATGAGGTACCAGTGAACCTTGGTTCCTACATCCTTGCTACCCACCCAATCTCTGCAAACAGATCAGACACCTACTAACTGTACTATCTAGTCACCCAAGACCCCACATTTGCAACCTACAATAGTCATAATGGTAAGGCAACGCAAAGGTTCCATCCAGCCCTGTGAGTGAAGTCACTAGTCCAGATGAGCCAAGCAATACCAATGAGTTGTATAACTTCTCTGATAAGGAATTTCGGAAAGAAATGTTAAGGAGTCATAAGGAATTCAAAGAAGCAATGGAATGCAAACTCAATAAAATACAAGAGGACATGATAGAAGAAGTGAGGAAAATGCAAATGGAAATGACATTTATTAAAAATGAGGTAAATGAAATGAAATGAAAAAAAAGAAAAAATACAGTGGAAAGCCATCATAGCAGAATAATAGCTACTGAAGAAATAATTAGTGATCTCGAAGAAGCGTTCCAAAGTTTCTCTACACAACACCAGAAGATAGAAAAAAAGACTCACAATTACCGAACAGACAACAAGAGATAATCGGGATGAAGCCAGAAGAAACAACATACGGATCATTGGGGTCCCAGAAGGACAAGAAGAAAACCCTGATGAAGAAGAAACAGTCAAAGCCATAATTGCTGAGAAGTTCCCAGATTAAAGTATGCTTGCCTCAAGATCCAGGGAGGCCCGTAGGATACCAGCTAAAAGAAACCCCAACAAGAATACTCCAAGACACATCTTAATTAGAATGACAAAAACTATAGATAGAGATAGAATACTGAAAGCAGCAAGATCAAAGAAGGAAATCACATACAAAGGAACATCCAGCAGACTTATCTGATGAAACACTCCAAGCCCGAAAACAATGGTGGGATATTGTGAAAAGGCTCAATGAACTGCAGGCCTCACCAAGAATTCTTTACCTGGCCAGACTCACATTCAGATATGAAGGAAAGATACACAACTTCATGGATAAGCAACAACTCAGAACCTTCATGGACTCAAAACCAACTTTAAAAGGACTGAAGGGTCTACTGTAATACGACCAAACCCAAAAAACACAACAAGCACAAACAAAGATGGCATAAAATCCGATGACAATAATCTCTCTCAATGTCAATGATCTAAATGCCCCAATTAAGAGAAACAGAGTGATAACATTGATTAAAAAATTGAACCCAACATTCTGCTGTCTACAAGAAACACATCTGAATAATCAGAACAAACACAGACTCAAAGTCAAAGGTTGGAAGACCATTCTCCACACAAACAAATCCTCCAAAAAAGGCTCGTGTGGCCATATTAGTATCAGATAATATAGACTTCCAGGCTGAAAAAGGTTAGAAGGGACAACAAAGGCCATTTCTTATTAATTAAGGGTATGTACATGAGGAAGAAATTATACTACTAAACATATATGCCCCCAACGAGGGGCCAGCAAAAAACATAAAATAACTGCTAAGAGACCTCAAAGAAGACATTAACAGTAGCACAATAAGAGTTGGAGACTTCAACACTGCTCTATCAACTTTGGATAGATCTACAAGACTGAAACTCACCAAGGACATATTGGCCCTGAAGGAAGAAATGGAATAAAGAGAGCAAGTGGATATATACAGGGCTTTTCATGCCAAAAAAGCTGAATACACATTTTTCTCTAGTGCACATGGAACATTCTCCAAGATAGACCACATGCTGAGCCACAAAGCATACCTCAATAAAATAAAAAAGATAGAAATTGTGTCAGCTATCTTTTCAGACCATGATGCACTGAAAATGGAAGTTAACCGTACATATAAACAGGGAGTCAAACCAAACACCTGGAAACTGAACAGCTCACTCCTGAACAACAAATGGGTTGTAGAAGAAATCAAATAGGAAATCCAAAGATTTCTGGAAATAAATGAGAATGAAGACACCAACTATAAGAACTTGTGGGACATGGCAAAAGCTATGTTAACAGGGAAGATTATAGTTCTGCAAGCATTCATCAGGAAACAAGAAAGGGCCCACATAAATAATGTGACTACAGAGCTGAAGACATTAGAAAAAGACCAACAAAAGGAGCCCAACCCAGGCAGAAAAAAAGGAAATAATAAAACTTATTGAGAAGAAATCAATGAGTTGGAAACCAAAAAAAAAAAAAAATCCAAAAAGATTAACAAAACCAAGAGCTGGTTCTTTGAAAAAATAAACAAGATTGACAAACCATTGGCAAGACTTGTAAGGACAGGGAAAGAGAGAACCCAAATAAACAGAATCAGAAATAAAAATGGTGACATCACAACAGAAAACAAAGAAATCCAAAAGATCATCAGAGATTACTATGAGAGCCTGTATGCTGTGAAACACGAGAATCTAGAAGAAATGGATAAATTTCTGAAGTCAGTAACCTCCCTCGGCTGAAACAAGAAGACCTCCAATACCTGAATAAGCCTATCACCATCGAGGAAATTGAAACAGTAATTAAAAGTCTGCCCAAACACAAAAGCCCAGGTCCAGACGGATTCACTAGTGAACTCTACCAAACCTTTAAGGAGGACCTACTGCCAGTCCTGTTCGAGCTCTTCCAGGAAATAGAAGAAACAGAAACATTCCCAAACAGCTTCTACGAGGCACATATCACCCTGATACCCAAAGCAGGGAGAGACAACACAAAGAAAGAAAACTACAGACCAATATCCCTGATGAACATGGATGCTAAGATCTTCAACAAAATACTAGCAAACAGAATCCAAAGACTCATCAAGAAGATTATACATCATGACCAAGTAGGATTCATCCCGGGAATGCAAGGATGGTTCAACATTCGCAAGTCAATCAACATAATACATCACATCAATAAGAGAAAAAATAAAAACCATATGATCCTATCAATAGACACAGAGAAAGCATTTGGCAAGATCCAGCACCCATTCATGACTAAAACCCTCCAGAAAATGGGGATTGAAGGGACTTTCCTCAAGATAGTTACAGCCATCTACCAAAAGCCCACAGCGAGCATCATTCTAAATGGGGCAAATTGAAAGCCTTCCCCTGAGATCAGGGGATAAGACAAGGTTGCCCACTCTCACCTCTTTTATTCAATATAGTACTGGAAGTACTTGCCATAGCAATCAGAGAAGAAAAGTACAAGGGCATCCAGATAGGCAAGGAAGAAGTCAAGCTATCATTATCTGCAGATGACATGATATTATACCTAGAGAACCCTAAACTCTCTACCAAAAAACTCCTAGAAACAATAGAAGCATATAGTAGAGTGGCAGGATACAAAATTAACACCCAAATGTCGGAGGCTTTCCTACATACTAATAACGAAAGAGAAGAAAGGGATATTAAGAAAACGATTCCATTCTTAATTGTGCCACAGAAAATCAAATACCTAGGAATCAACTTACCCAAGTGTGTAAAGGACCTGTACAAAGAAAACTACAAGACCCTGCTCCAAGAGATAAAAGAGGACACAAGGAAATGGAAACATATTCCCTGCTCATGTATGGGGAGAATCAACATTGTCAAAATGGTAATACTCCCTAGAGCTCTGTACAGATTCAATGCAGTGCCTATAAGGATACCAATGACATTCTTCAAAGAAATTGACCAAACGCTCCTGAAATTTGTATGGAACAATAAACCCCCAAGGATAGCTAAAGCAATCCTTGGGAAAAAGAAGATGGGAGGCATCACCTTTCCTAGCTTCAAACTGTACTACAAGGCAGTAGTAATTAAACCAGTGTGGTATTGGAATTAAAACAGACCTGTAGACCTATGAAATAGAATTGAGTATCCTGGCACCTAACCCCCAAATACATGATCATTTAATCTTTGATAAAGGTGCAAAGAGTCCAAAATGGAGTAAACAAAGCCTCTTCAACAAGTGGTGTTGGGGAAAACTGGGCAGCAACATGTAAAAAAATGAATTTGGACCTGTGTCTAACACTATGCACAAAATCAGATCAAAATGGATTAAAGATCTCAATATCAGACTTGAATCCATAAAGAACATTGAAGAAAATATAGGAAAAACCCTCCACGACATTGAAGCTAAAGGCATCTTCAAAGGTGAAATATCACTAACAAAGCAAGTAGAAGAAAAGATAAACATATGGGACTACATGAAACTAAAAAAGCTTCTGCACCTCAAAAGAAACAGTGACTAAGATACAAAGGCAGTCCACATAATGGGGAAGGAATATTCACCCAATACCCATCTGATAAGGGGTTAATATACAGGATATATCAGGAACTGGTAGAACTTTACAAGAAGAAAACAAACTACCCCATCAAAAAATGGGGAGAAGAAATGAACAGAAACTTCAACAAGGGAGAAATACAAATGTCAAAAAAAACATGAAAAATGCTCATCATCACTAATCATCAGAGAGATGCAAATCAAAACAACAATGAGATATCGTTTTTATATCACAGAGACTGGCACATATCCAAAAGAGCAAGAACAACAAGTGCTGGCGTGGATGTGGGGAAAAGTGGGCACTCACCCATTGTTGGTGGGAATGCCGGCTGGTACAGCTTTTCTGGAAAACAATATGGACATTCCTCCAAAGTCTAGAAATTGAACTCCCATTTGACCCAGCCACACCACTCCTGGGAATCTACTCTGGGAAGCCAAAAATGCACAGTGGAAACACCATCCCTACTTTTATGTTCATAGTAGCATTATTCACAATAGCCAGAATCTGGTAACAACCAGAGTTCCCTAGAATAGATGACTGAATAAAGAGCCTTTGGTACATCTACGCAATGGAATACTATGCAGCTCTTCGGAAAAATGAAGTTACGAAATTTGCCTATAAATGGATGGACATGGAGAAGATTATGTTGGGTGAAATTAGCCAGAAGGAGAAAAGACAGATACAGAATGACTGCATTTATTTGCATGACATAAATATATATGTACATATTATGATATGTACATATATATATATTTTTAAATTTTTTTTGCTTTTTTGGGTCACACCCGGCAATGCTCAGTGGTTTCTCCTGGCTCTTCACTCAGGAATTACTCCTGGCGGTGCTTGGGGACATGGGGCAGAGCTGCTACTGGCTCTCACTGTGTCCAGCCGCTCATGAGGTGCCCGGGAGGGGATGCCAGGTTCTAGCCCTGGTCCGCCACCCCAGCAGAGCCTCACAACAAGCCAGATGACCCCCACTCCATGAGGATCTCCATTTTCCACATCCGGACTTCCCCCTCTTTAGAACTCCACCCAGCAGACCAGCATATCACAGCCCGGCTTATCGAGATCCACCCTGCTGCAGTCTTTTTTTTAATCCGGCCCAGGTATGCATATCCAGAGACAGACATAGGGCTGAGCTGCTACTGGCTCTCACTGTGCCCGGCCGCTCATGAGGTGCCCGGGAGGGATGGCAGGTTCTAGCCCTGACCCGCCACCCCAGCAGAGCCTCACAACAAGCCAGACGACCCCCCCACTCCATAAGGACCTCCATTTTCCACATCCGGACTTCCCCCTCCTCAGAACTCCACCCAGCAGACCAGCCTATCACAGCCCAGCTCATCGAGATTCACCCTGTTGCAGTCTTTTTTTAATCTGGCCCAGGTATGCTGATCCAGAGACAGACATGGGGCAGAGCTGCTACTGGCTCTCACTGTGCCCAGCCGCTCATGAGGTGCCAGGGAGGGATGGCAGGTTCTAGCCCTGGCCCGCCACCCCAGAAGAGCCTCACAACAAGCCAGACGACCCCCCCACTCCATGAGGACCTCCATTTTCCACATCCGGACTTCCCCTCGTCAGAACTCCACTTAGCAGACCAGCTTATCACAGCCCAGCTCATCGAGATCCACCCTGCTGCAGTCTTTTTTTAATCACAGCCCGCTTAGCGCGCGCGGGTTCATCAATAAATGCTGGATTTAGAGATGACTGCAAGAGTATGCTACCTGCACGGCAGAGCCTGGCAAGCTACCCGTGTCATATTTGATATGCCAGATACCAGTAACAATTATAGACCTCATTCCCATGACCTGATGGAATGGTTTGAGGCTCTTTCTGTTCCTGGAGCAAGCAGGTGCCCTTGGGCTCTACTTGCATGAGACAGGTCATATGGAGATGTTGCTGGTGCCAGCTCGAAGCAAATCGACGATGAACGGGAAGACAGTGAGACAAGTGATTATGATACCAATATTCAAGGTCAAGTGAAGCATATATCAGGAGGTCTTGTCAAAGATGGAAATTATCACAAACGTGTGGGGAGTAAGAGGCTAGGTAAGACAGAAAATGGAACAATGTGCTAACAATTGTAGAGGATACTAATGCCAACCTAGAACAGAGCATTAAATACAGGCAAAAAGATACACATGACAACCCTTTAACGTATGTTCTGTAATCCATATCTGGAAGGGAAGGAAAAGAGAGACAGAGAGGGAAAGGAATAAAGAACCTGCCATGGAGGCAGGCTGGGGAGGGGAAGGGAACCGGGGACATTGCTGGTGGGAGATGGGCACTGGTGGAGGGATGTGTCCTGGAACACTGTATGACCAAACCCCCAATATGAACTTTTTTAATTGTATATCTCACAGTGGTATAATAAAATACTTTAAAAAAAAAAAAAAGCACAGTATATCCTCCGATCATGAAGCTAGAAACACCATTACAAAATATATGTTGTAATAAGCAATACAAAGTAAATGGGTCATTGACTTGCACATGACTGACCCAGGTTCGTCCCCAGGCTTCTCATATGTTCCCCGAGTGCCACCAGGAGTAATTCCTGAGTGCAGAGCCAGGAGTGATCCCTGAGCATTGCCGGGTCTGACCCAAAAAAAGCAGAAAAAAAAGAGTTAAATTATTAAGTCCCTGCTAAGGAAATAGGCTTGGGGGGTATGGGACATTGATGGAGGTAAGAACACATTGGTGGTGGGACTAGTTTTGGAATGTTGAATTGTTGAAACAACTGCATTGTGAACAACACTATAAATCATGGAGTTAAAAAATAAGTTAAAAATAATTTAAAAAACATATTTACAACAAATTTTAAGATAGTATGATATTAGGATAGTTGTTCTTAATACAGAAAATTGGCACTAATGCCTTAAACAGGAGAGTGAAACAGTAGTGTCAGACCATAGAGTATTAAAAAATAGTAATTAGAGGATGGTACCTTTTTGGTGGCAGCTTCATTGTTGGAGTATACTGCTGCCCAGAAACTCTACATCTTCAAATCAAAACAACAATGAGATATCATCTCACACCACAGAGACTGGCACATATCCAAAAGAGCAAGAACAACAAGTGATGGCGTGGATGTGGAGAAAAGGGGACTCTCATTCATCATTGGTGGGATTGTCGACTAGTACAGCCTTTTGGGGAAAAACAACATGGACATTCCTCCAAAGACTAGAAATTGAACTCTCATTTGACTCAACCATACCACTCCCGAGTTTGCACCCTGGGAGGCCAAAACACACAAAGGAAACACCATCTCCACTTTTATGTTCATAGCAGCACTATTCACAATAGCCAGAATCTGGAAACAACCAAAGTACCGGAGAATTGATGACTGGATAAAGAAACTTTAGTACATCTACACAATGGAATACTATGCAGCTGTTGGGAAAAATGAAGTAGTGAAATTTTCCTATAAATGGATGGACATGGAGAGGATCATGTTGAGTGAAATTAGCCAGAAGGAAAAAGACAGATATAATGTCGGGGGATGCCGCTGGGGTCCCTGACAGTGTCAGGACAGAGGTTCTCTTCTACCTCCGAGGACGCTGGGGAAACAGATGAAAACTCACGAGTCCAGTGCAGTTCCAAAAAGGCTTTTAATAGTACAAAAGCTCTTCCACAGCACTCCAATATAATAAACAAACTCTAGCTCTGGTCCAAAATTTGACCATACAAAAGAGCCTAAGTCTCCTACCAAAGAGAGAGAATCTTACCCGAGATGAGTCCTACCCAGAAGAAGGAGCAAAAGGCCAAAGAGCAAAAAGCCAAAAGCCAAAAAGTCGCAGGAGCCAAAAAGCCAAAAGCGAAAAGGCTGAAGGGGCCTCATGTCAGTCCCCTTATATACACCAAAGTAATCCAGGGAGGGTAGTGTCAACAAAGAACCCTAAACAAATGTAGAAGGGCAGTGCCACACCCTATTGCAGGTATAAACAAAGGTTATGACAAGGACTAATCCCGAGATTATCTCTTATGTAAAACACTGGAGAGAGAGAGCTGATATAAAGTAATACATCTTAATTTCATGAGCTTCATGTGATCTAGATGGTACCCACTAGGCCCTTCTTATTATTATCTGTACTAGGGTGATTCTGAGTATCTTGTTCTCGTGTACTGAAAGGGTCACACTCGCCTGCTTAGAGCAAACTAGTATGATCCTTCTTATAGTCTTCCTATAGTCTCAGCGTAGCCAGGGTGGTTGTCTCCTGGTAAATTCTAACTGTCCCACGCTGGGTGCAGTGGGTATAAAGAGGAGCTGTGCCCAATCTAGAAAACATAGAAGTCTTAGTAGATGTATAAGTCAGAAGTTATTCAATCAAGGTGACTTCTGTAAGTGCCATACCCTCTAGCAGTTTTTACATAGAAGAGAGGTCTCATTAGAATGAACCTTGGCTTAAATAGATTAAGCTGGGAGTGGGCAAAACAACAAAGCTTCCAGATTAGCTATATCTGTCATCCAACAATATCACTGTATCACTGTGTTCCTATTCATCATCAATTTAATAGAGCAGGCACCAGTAACATCTACATATGTGCTGTCTCATACTAGTAGAGCCCAAGGGCATCTGCTTGCTCCAGGAACAGAAAGAGCCTCAAACCATTCCCTTAGGTCATAGGAATGAGGTCTATAATTGTCACTGGTATTTGGCATATCAAATACAACACTGGTAGCTTGCCAGGCTCTGCTTTGCGGGTGGCATACTCTTGTAGTCACCTCTGATCTCAAGCATTTATTGATGAACTGTGCGGCTGCTTGTGGCTGTGTGAGCCAGGCTGCGATCAGCTCTTCTGCTGGGTGGAGTTCTGACAAGAGAGGGGAGTCCAGATGTGAGTCTCTGGATCAGCATACCTGGCCCGGTCTTGAAAAAGACTGCTGCAGGGTGGGTCTGTGACGAGCTGGGCTGTGATCAGCTCTTCTGCTGGGTGGAGTTCTGACAAGAGGGGAATCTGAATATGGAAAATGGCAGCCCTCATGGTGTGGGGGTTCCTACTGGCTTCTTGTGAGGTTCTGCTGGAGTGGCGGGCCAGGGCTAGAACCTGCCATCCCTCCCAGGTGCCTTGTGAGCGGCTGGGCACAAGAAGAGCTGGTAACAGCTCTGCCCCATTGTCGGGGAAGCCGCCGGGTCCCCGACAGTGTCAGGACAGAAGTTCTCTTCTACCTCCAGAGGACGCCGGGGAAACAGATGAAAACTCACGAGTCGGGTGCAGTTCCAAAAGGCTTTTAATTGTACAAAAGCTTCTCCACAGCACTCCAATATAATGAACAAACTCTAGCTCTGGTCCGAACTTAGACCATACAAAAGAGCCTAAGTCTTCCACCAAAGAGAGAGAATCTTACCCGAGATGAGTCCTACTCAGAAGAAGGAGCAAAAGGTCAAAGAGCAAAAAGCCGAAAGCTGAGGAGTCAAAAGCCACAGGAGTCAAAAGCCGAAAGCTGAGGAGCCAAAAAGCCAAAGCGAAAAGGCCCATCCAACAATATAGAATGACTGAATTTATTTGCATGACATAAATATATATATACACACACTCACATATATGTACATATTATGATACCAATATCAAGGTCAGACAAAACATGGATCAGTAGGTCTTTTCAAAGGTGGAATCTTCCACAAGCATCTGGGAATCAGAGATTAGGTGGGACAGAAAAGGGAACAGTGTGCTAATAGCTGTTGTAAGTGATAATACCAGCCTAGAACTGAGTATTGAATACAGGCCAAAAGATAACATGATAACCTCTAAATGTACATATTGCAATCCAAAATTTGTAAGGAGAAGGAAGAGAGCAAGAGAGAAAGGAAGAGAAAGAAAAAAAGAGATAAAGAATTTGCCATAGAGGCAGGCTAAGGGAGATGGGAGGGAATTGGAGACATTGGTGGTGGGATATGGGCACTGGTGGAAGGATGGGTGCTGGAACAATGTATGACCAAAACCCGGCCATGAACATCTTTGTAACTGTATATCTCATGGAAGTATAATAAAATATTAAAAAAAGAAACTCTTCATCTTGCCTGGATTTACCTCCTGCAGGCCACTTTGTAGCTAACGGCAGGAATACAGTCTGGATCTGTGACTATGTGGTGAAGTATCTTACCATGTTTTCTATGTTAGCTGGTATAAATATTTTCTCTCATGCTCCCATGGTATTTGTGGGACTAGACAAATCTTCCCAGTATTTATCTGACTACATTGGGTTTCTAAGTATAATATAGCCATAATTAGATCAGAGAGAAGTGCTATTTGCCTCCTGGCAAGTGAGTGCAGCTCTCTGTAAATTCTAAAGATTAGTACCCCAAACAACACTGAAGATAAGGATCTTGTGGAACTTGGAGAAATACATACCTACTGGTAGACTTCCATGGTATATATGCCATTTGTACTAATTCTGAGATACAGTTCACCTCAGATGCCCTTCTCCCATTTCTGCATCGGGCCTGCAGGGAAACTTCAAAGGCAGATGGTTGAGGCCAAATTTACATTTCAATGACCTAGGACAGGTGAGCTACTTGGAAAAGCAGACAAAAAAAAAACTCATAAAACTACAAGGATTTTGAGGCCTGGACAGGCTGGAAAAAGTAATCCCTTACAAGCTCTAGAGCTTGTAAGAACACCGGGAAGCCCTCAAATTGAGCATCCATTTCCATCAGAGGGGCATCTCTGCCTTCAGAGGTATCAACTCCAGGGAGATTTTTCAGTTTGAGAGTCTGCCTCCTCTGGAAGTCCCTTTCCTTCCTCTATGTTATTGGACACATTAGAATTATTTTTAAGTTGAGGACACTTTTTTGCTGTGAATGTACACATTTTTTTTACGGTTGGGGCCTTGGGGTGTGTTTGCAAATACCTTTTAGTTGGATCATCCCTCACTATTGGATATGTGCTGCTTCCTGATCGGTAAATCATAAAATCAGAAATCTCTGTGCATAATACATTGACTTCTTGGTTCAATTGTTCAAATTTCATATTTGTTTCTTCTTTCTGCTCTCTCAATCTTATGTCTAACTTTAAGACCTCCTCTTTCTGTACCTCAGTTCTAATTCACTGTTTGTTGATTTCTTCTTCCAAAATAGTTTATTTTGTTGATGTCCTTTGCTGCTCTTTTTCACTTTTCTTAAAATTTTAGATTCTGTTTAATAATTGTACTTTCCTGTTCCTCTGATTTTTCTTCAAATTTTAAATTCAGTTTAATGATTTTATCTTCCTATTCCTCTAATTTATCCTCAAGCCTTAAATTCTGTTTACAAGATTTAAAAAAAATATTTTATTATACCACCGTTTGATATACAAATTACAAAGAGGTTCATGTTTGGGTTTTCTGTCATACAGTGTTGCAGCACCAATCCCTCCACCAGTGCCTATTTTCCACCACCAATGTTCCCAATTTCCTACCCCCTCCCCAATTGCCTCTATGGCAGGTTCTTTATCTCTTTTATCTCTTTCACTTTCAATCTCTCTCTCTCCTCTTACACATTGTGGATTGTAATATATACACTTAGAGGTTATCATGTGTATCTTTTTGCCTGTATTTAATGCTCAGTTCTAGGTTGGTATTAGCACTTTTGTGTTTACGAGATTTAATATTATGATTCTCAATTATTCCTTTAACTGCTGAAATAACGTCGTCCTTAAAATTGCATTCATTCTACTACATTTTTCCCTCTCTTTATTAAACATTGCTCATATGCAGAGGTGCAGTCTAATAATCACAAGGACCAAGAGGGTTACTAAAAGATGGAGAGAGTAGCTCACAAAGAATGACTTCATTAACTGGGCTGTGTATGTTCCTGGCCTAGTAGAAGATACAACGTATCTATATCACAAGAAATCCATCATTTTACTCATGGTTCGGAGGCAGAGGTTCTCTGGCCGATTATGGTCAGGCCAGATGATGTCCATTGGTCCCACCCAGGGACGCCAGATGTCGGGAGCCACTGGGGTCCCCAACAGTACCAGGACAGAAGTTCTCTTCTATCTCTGAGGCTATCAGGGAATGGATAAAAACTTAAGAGTCTGGTGCAGTTCCAAAAAAGGCTTTTAATAGTACAAAAGCTCTACCACTGCAATCCAGTATAGTGGAAAACCTTAACTCTGATCAGAACTTAGACTATACAGAAAAGCCCAAGTCTCCCACCAAAGAGGTTCCCACCAGATAGAATCCTACCAAAGTGATTTCTACCAGAAAGGAGTACCATTAAAGAGAGAATCTCACCCGAGAGAGAACCCTACCAAAAAAATGGGGAGAGTACCTCAAATCAGTCACCTTATATACAGTAAAGTAATCCTAACTTTAGGGAGGGTCTTGTCAACAAAGAACCCTAAATAGCTTCTAGACAGAAGAGCTAGAATGGTGGTGCCACACCTTATTATAGGTATCAAAGGACTAATCCCTTCTTCATACATGAGATTATCTCTTATCCCTTCTTCATACATGAGATTATCTCTTATGTAAAACACTGGAGAGAGAGAGCGAGGAGGGTGGTATAAAGTAACACAACTTAATTTCATGGGCTTCATGTAATCTAGATGGTACCCACAAGTTCCTTCTTATTTATTATCTGCACCTGGGTGATTCTGAGTATCTTGTTCTCTGTATACTGAAAGGGTCACACTTGCCTGCTTGAGGGCAAACTAGTGTGATCCTTCCTATAATCTTAAAAGATAGTCTCATTATAACCAGGGTGGTAGTCTCCTGGTAAATTCTAATTGTCCCATGCTGGGTGCAGTGGGTATAAAGAGGAGCTGTGCCCAATCTAGATAACATAGAAGACTTAGCAGATATATAATAATAAGTCAGAAGTTACTCAGTCAAGGTGACTTCTGTAACTGCCACACCTCCATCAGTGTTTACATAGAAGAGAGATCTCATTAGGAATAACCCTGGCTTAAGAACATGTAAATAGATTAAGCTGTGAGTGAATAAAACGGCAAAGCTCCCAAGATAGCTAGGCCTGTCATCCAACATCAATGGACATTAAGATTGATTTCATGTTTTGGCAGAGTGTGAATAATGTTACTATGGAGAAACATTAGCTGAACTTAATATTTCTAAATTATGGTGTGCATATTCTTATGGCTACTTTTTAGGAGTGGTGTTATTGTATCATACGGTATTTCTAATGTATTTATTTTTATTTTATTTATTTATTTATCTATTTATTTATTTATTTATTTATTTTGCCTTTTTGGGTCACACCTGGCAATGCTCAGGCGTTACTCCTGGCTCTGCACTCAGGAATTACTCCTGGCAGTGCTCGGGGGACCATATGGGACGCCTGGGATTGAACCCAGGCCTGCATGGGGCCTGCCTAGTGCAAGGCAAATGCCCTACCCGCAGGGCTATTGCTCCATCCTCCGGTATTTCTAATTTAATAGCTAAAAAGAATTCTCACTCTATTTTCTGTGACATTTGCAGTAATTTATATTCTCACCAACAGTCTACCAGTATGCCAGCGTACCAAAATTGGTTGTCTCCACATTCTTGCCAACACTTGTTTTCAGTCTGTGATATAGTTCATTTGATATAGGCCATTTTCTCTGATGGGAAGTGAAAAATTGTTGTGGTTTTGACTGACATCTACCTAAAAGAAAAATACTGAGAAATTTTTATTTGTTTTTGAACCATCTGCATGCATTCTCTGGAGAAGTGCCTATTCATGTTTTCTGTTTCTTGTGTGTGCATGTGCAAGCGTGTGTGTGTGTGTGTGTGTGTGTGTGTGTGTGTGTGTGTGTGTGTTGGGCCATACACGGAGATGTGCAGTGTTTGCTCCTGACTCTATACTCAAGAACCATTTCTGGTGGGCTCCAGGGTCTATACTGAATGCTGAAGTGAACCCAGGTTGGCTGCATGCAAGGCAAGCCCTCCATACCAGACTATTCATTTTTATTTTAATTATTTTTTTTTTGTTTTGGGTCACACCCGGGATGCTCAGGGGTTACTCCTGGTTGCATCAGGAATTACTTCGGCGGTGCTCGGGACCATAGGGATGCCGGGTCAACCCGCGGCACAGGCCGCCACAGCAAGGCAAATGCCCCGCTGGCTATGCCCGCCCCCAGATATTCATTTTTATTGGGTTGTTTGCTTTTTCATGGAGAAGTTTTGTGTGTTCTTTATATATTTTGGATATGACCCTTATCAGAAGTACATTGTAATAGGATCTTCTCAAAATGCTAGCTTTCCTTTTTCTTTTGTGTTTCACTTGAGACATAAAGATTTTAATTTCTATGCAATCTCATCCATTTATTCTTTCTTTTGTTTTTCTCTCCATTAGAGCCACCACGGTCTGAATTCATTTCTGCTATTGAGATTCTGAAGATATTATCTATGTTTTCTCCAAGGCATTTTATGGCTTAGGTCTGAGATCTAAATCTTTAATCCATTCATTCTGTATTGGATTTCTTTATTGCTGAAGTTAATGCTTTGTAGATTTTAGTGACTCCTGTAGTAGCAACTTATCAAAAGCTTTTTCATCATAAAGTGATTTAGTTTGCCCTCTTTATAGAATAATAATTAGTAGGGTATCACATTTTAGGTTGGTAATTTGCATATATTATTTCATTTTTATCCTGGCATGATTTAGCTGATAAGAAAACTGCTGTAGCTATAATTATTGTTCCTTTGTAAGTCATCAGTTCTTTTCCTCAGGTGGCTTTTAAAGGCTCCTCTTTTTATCTTCAATATTTTATAGTTATACTATAATGTGTCTATATGCTGATTTATCTTTATTACTCTTGCTCAGCACTCAGAGAGTTGTTTTTTAGTGGAGTAATAATGAATTTATCACTAGAATTGTCTTTATTTTTGTCTCTCAAAATATTGCATCTTTATGAATTTCCTTATTTTTTGTTAGATTTGTAAAGTAAGCCCAAGAGCAAAATTGACCCATTATTTATTTTCGTAAAGATTTTTCGTTAGTATACAGCCACACTTTTGTTTAAAAGTTATCTATCAACATTTTTATTATAATGGAAGCATTGATATTATCTGATATGCAAAACCTAATATAGTTACTACCTGATTCCTTACAGAAAAAAAGTTTACTGGTTTTTTTTCTATATCTCTTACTAGGTGTTTGTTGATATAAAATTTGCTTTAAATTTCATGACTAATTTTTTATATTTATGTTTTTCACTTTCTTGCTAAGCCACATTATTAAATGATTTTGTATTTCTCTTCATAATCTTGGGTTTCCTGTTGACTTCTATAGGGTGTCCAATCCAAAATTGATAATTACTATCAATTATTCTTTTTCATCATCTTTCTTTTTTTCATTTAAAAATGTTCAATTACTATTTTCTGTCTAAAAATTTTTAATATTTTAATTGATTAATATAATACTAACTCATTTATTTTGGCTCAGTTTTTAATGTTTCTTACACATTTCTCTGGATATAATTTATCTGATATCTCCCGTATTTGTGAATCTTGTTGTGTCTACTTTATTCTCAGAATCCAGAATTGTGTCTGTAACTAAGTAAGACTTTTATAGACACTTGTTGAAAACCTTTTAAGATTGACTGATAGATTTACTTTAGCAAAAACCTTTTTAATTTTTAATCTCACTGACATGAATTTATATCCAAATTGTTGATTTTGTTGGCTCTCTACTATTTTTCAGATTTAGATAACATCTGTATTTATACTTCCCCCGAGGTGATCTTATTCACCCAGTTCCATATTTTCCTAATGCTATCCCAATGTTATGATTTGTAACTGGATTCCAATCTTTCTCTTTCATTTGGAACACCACATCCTCTCTTGGGTTTCAGTGAGCTATTTTCATTCTAATAAGTTCAAATGTGACTGTTGATTTCTTGCTGAATGCCTATTAAATGTTCTCCTTCTCCTGTCCTTCTCACTTAATAAATGACATGGATGTCCAGTTGAATCAAGAAAAGAAAATCAAAAGCAAAACAAAGCATAAAACGTATGCAAGATATCCTTTCCTTGGCTTTTTCTCAAAACCTAGTTCTAGTTCATCAGGAAATCCTGTTGGCTCTTTAATAAAGTCATTCACATATGACTTTATTTTAATCACTATGCTTGGGTAATGTTTACTTCCCTGTCAGCAGTAGTCTACCTGGATATTTATTTTGCTCATTTTCACTGTTTTTGTATTACCAGATTCTGTTCCCACAAAACTGCCAGAATAGTTCTTCAAAAATGCAAGAGAGTTTACATTATAACTGTGCTTCTAACATTCCATTGTTTCTTATCACACTTGCATAATTAATCTTTGAGTCTGTATTGAACTGGTCAGTACTGCGTGGATTTGGTCCTGACTACTTAGCTACGTCTTTGAAGTCACTACCCAGCAGTACAATATTCTCACTGACTTCCAAATATTCTATCTTGGTTTTCCTTCCACAAACACACCAAGTTTCTTTTTTTCTCTCTAGAGTAGGTGTTTTTGCTATACCAATTTGCTACAGTTAGATTTGTGAATAGGGTATGACACCAGAACAATGTAAATATAAACTCCATCTCTACATGATTTTTCTTAAAAAAAAAAAAAGGAGCCCAAAATAGTAAGACAAAAGTTGAAACTACTTCGGTAGGAGGAAAAGTTAAACACTTGTCACTGCATTGGGAGTGAAAACCATACTTTAGAAAAAAACCAATGAGCCTTCACCAGCATTACCTCTCAGACAAGAACACTTCTAGTATTATCTAGTATCACATAGCTCTTTGCTAGATGGGAGGCCTAGTTCACAAGCATGGAGAATAATGAATCCATTAATTCTCCTTGCTCTTGTCTTCACTTCTGTCTACACTTCATAAGATCTTGCTAGTCCTGATGTGAGCTTATGGATGAATTTTTCAATTTATTGCTTCTGTGTACTTTAAATATTCACTGTGATGACTTCTACTTATGACTTTTCCTCAATCTTTGTTGTTGTTTTGTTTGTGGCGCTCCAAATCAGTGCTCAGGTGACCCGCTCCAAGAGACTCTCCAACAACAGGGTAGTGGTTCAATACAAGGGCAAAGGTCAGGGTCATGTAATGTGGTGCCAGGATCAAACCATGGTCAGCTATGTACAAGGGATTGGTCTTAACCTTGGTGCTATCTGATCCACTGTTCTTTATCTTATTTCTTTTAAAGCCACCACCTTTTTTTTTTTGAGGAAGTAATATTCCTGCCTTTAGTATCACTTCCGCTTGTATCACTTGTTTTCCCGTTGATCATCTATTTGCTCGAGCGGGCACCAGTAACATCTCCATACGTCCTGTCACATGCTAGTTTAGCCCAAGGGCATCTGCTCACTCCAGGAACATGTAGAACCTCAGACCATTCCTTCAGGTCATGGGAATGAGGTCTATAATTGTTACTCGACATTTTGCATATCAAATATGACACGGGTGGCTTGCCAGGCTCTGCCATGTGGGTGGGATACTCTTGTAGTCACTCTCATCTTGTGCATTTATTGATGAGCCTGGCTTGTGATCAGCTCTTCTGCTAGGGTGGAGCTCTGACAAGAGGGGAGTCCGGATGTGGAAAATGGCAGCCTTCATAGTGTGGGGTTCCTATGGCTTCTTGCGAGGCTCTGCTGGGGTGGCGGGCCAGGGCTAGAATCTGCCTTCCCTCCTGGGTGCCTCGTGATCAGCTGGGCACAGGGAGAGCTGGTAGCAGCTCTGTCCCGTGTATGTGAGTCTCTGCCTTTAGTATAGTATGTTAAAATAGCAGAAACACCTCATTCTCCTGCTCCTCAAGCTTTGGTATTTGTGGTTTCCTTAGTCAATGACACTCTTCCCAAAATAGCCTCATGATTTTTTCTCACCTCATTTACTTTCTCTTCAAATAGCACCTTCCCCAAGAAGACTTACTATGAAACACATCTAAAATAATGACACCTACTCTAATCAATCTTCCCTTAACCTCTTTTAATTTTCTACTTAACGGCTAACATTACATGTTTATTTATGTCTAGAGAATTATGTTTAATTCATTATGCTTAATTAATAACTTAATTGTCTCTCAAATTAAATATATGCCATGTCAGGGCATTACTTTTTTCTGATTTATTCAGTAAAACAAAATTTGAAAATAACTTAGTGCTCAATAAATATTTAAGCACTGAATAGATAAAATATATGAGTTGTTTCATTTTCTAATACATACTTTTAAAAA